>PVIU01000129.1:167200-310198 GCA_004026605.1 Ondatra zibethicus
ACACACACACACACACACACACACACACACACACACACACACACACACACACAGAGTCTGAACTCTGAAACCCAGAATTACAAAATGGCTCAATGACACATTGAAATAAGGCTAGTGCTCCCAGGTATGGACCCTATGAGGCTTTGAAGGCACGAATCACAGAGAAAGACTCTAGAACCTTCTAGACACAAAACTGAGAGCTACTCTGTAGTGCTCCGATTTTTAACTTAGGGATTATTTCCTCCAGTCTTCCCATGCAGGATTTTGAGGCTTATTTATTTATTACCCTTCTCAAAAATGGCAGTCTGAAAAGGGAGGATGCTTCGTTAATACTGAGGTGGGATCTGATCCCATATCTGGCTTTCACTTCCTCGCTATACCAGCTAACTTGCTTTACCTCACGTATGAATCATGCATCTAATCCTTTGAGAAGCTTTTTTAAAAAATACAATGAAATGACATTACCTCACGTATGAATCATGCATCTAATCCTTTAAGAAGCTTTTAAACAAATCAACAAAATGACATGTCTAGGTATCCCAGAAGGATCTAGAATATTGCTGAAACTCAGCTTCCTAGGCACCACCTAGACCAAGACACTCAACTATCTGAACTATCTGTCAATCATTCTGGCAGGGCCTAGAAACCTGCACTTAAACAGCCTCTTCAGGCAATTTTATGTGAAGCCAAGTTGGAGTAGTCTTTCTTAGCACTGGGATTTAACCCAGAGCTTCATGTACAGGCAAGCACTTCACTAGACCCCCTTAAATCCTTTTTATTTTGAGGCAGGGTCTCACTAAATTGCCCAGGTTGCTTTTGAACGTCCTCTGTTGTAGCCCAGGCAGGCCTTGAGTTTGCATCCTTCTGCCTCAGCCTCCCAGCAGCCACGTGCTGCCACACCCAGTTAAGTGTCGTTACTTTGAAGGAATTCAGAGGAAGCCCAGAAGATAGAGTAGCCACCCTCGGCGCTTCACATATGAGCTGGAGAGAGCAGCCCACACAGAACAAATGCAAACCTTCGCGAGGCAGCAAATTGTGAAACCCCAGCCTGGCTTCCACCTGGTGTTCAGTGTACTTTCAGGCCCTGCTGCTTTGTGATCAGGTGGTATTTACTTGAGGAATAAAATCTTCCTATTAACATAAGCAAAACATAATTAGAAAAATCTGTTATAAAAACCATTCTGCTTTCTAAGCCAAATCTAAGCGATTTGGGGGTAAGGCATGCCAGGAATTCTGCTTTGTTAGCTCATGTAATTACAAATGACTGTCATGCCAATCGCTGGCACTGTCTATTTCCCTCAACTGTTTGGACACTTGTCCTCTCCACCCCCCACCCTCTCAGTAGACGTATAGTTTGAGAGCTGTAGTCAAAAGATGGTCTTACTCATCTTTGTAACAGGTTGTGTTAGCTTTTCTCCGCTTACAAAACTCTTTTCCTCTGTGAATTCTCTGCACTTCTCAATGAGCTCTGGGTTGCAGGCTCACTCTCAAGGGCACTATCACCAACCAGACTCCCTAGCCCTCTTAATTCTGTCTGACTATGAACAATGAGGAGAATCAGAAACGGGTAAGAGGATAGAAGAAGAGAGGCCAACATAACTTTAACCCACATTTTTTCTGCCTTCCTGGAGGTTTTGATTTCCTTTAGAGCTGTAGATCTTCCTGAACTCCAGCTAACTGGGTAACACATGCCCATCAGACCCAAGAAAAGTGAGGGCTTTGTGCCCCTGTCATCTCCAAGTACCTTAGCATCCACGGCTGGGTCTTCAATTCTGCCTGCCTGTTTCTCCCTCTTCTTCTTTCCCTCTCCCTCTCTCCTTCTCTCTTCCCCTTTCCTGCAGCTACATAGTGAGAAAGCAAGTCCTATGGGGAAATGATTCCTAGATTGCTGTAGTCACAACCCAGGCCACCCCAGGTCTCAGCTGACAGACATCATCATCATCCCGTGAGATTTTGGAATCTTGTAGATGAGTGACTGTTCTGGTGTCTGCAGTCCCACTTTCCCAGAGGAGAGTAAAGCTGAATGGGATGAGCAAAATGAATTATTATTAAAAACTGCCAAGCTGTGGGAAGTTTATTAGCGGCACCAGATGACTGCAATGAAGGCTGTATAGCCAGTTTGCATCTTTGAAACTGGCCTACAGGTACCATGCATATCAGCACCAGGGAGATGATTTGGAGACAGTAGAAAGATTCCTCCTGTGGAAATTTAAGAATGTAATATTTTGACACAAAATCTTATACCTAGCATGTGTGTGCGTGTGCGCGCACACACACACACACATTTGCATGGAAAAAAGTCACTTGGGATGGCGAATAGTACCCAAGGAGTAGACATTAGCAAGAATAATCACAGGAAAGGGGTGGATTGATGTCTTTAAGTCTGATTGGGTTCGAAGCCTGGATAAGTGAGTGTTGCCTGTTTGAATCTGAGCTCTTTTGATATGTTTAATTGCAAATGGGGCCAGGAGATAGTTAATAGTGTATCTATAACTAGGAGGGAGAAAAGTTGGGTTTAAAAGCTGGTAGTGAAATTTTTCTGAGAGAATGCTGTCTTCCTGTAACAGGACTGCTTAAGGACCATAGCTGTTGTGAAATGACAGCCCTAACGTACCTCAAGGATGGGTTTTGGGTAGATTGGGGGTGCAGGGCAGGGGGCTGGAGCAAGATTTCTGGTCGGATGACAGTAATTTGTACATAGTTGGCTGTGTCATTTGGGATCTAGTCGTCACTCATTGCCCAAAACTCTCAGTGAAGTCTACTTTACAATGTGGCTTCCTGCCGGTGGCATTTGGGGAGCGAAGGAAATGGACAGGGTCTGGCATGAGGCAGAAAAGGGTCAGAAGACCAGAGTTAGGGAAGAGCTGTGGAGGTGGAATTGGAAAGTAGCAGAAGTCCAATGTCCCGAGGGCCCCCACGTCTTATCACTGAACCCACATGTGAGTTCTGCCACTGAGCTTTGCCGTCAGCTCAAGAGCCCCCACTTCTAAGCGGTTGCCCTAGAGACAAAAATATACACCACAGCCTATTCACAGTGAGTATTGTCTTACTCTACGAGAGACACATAAACTTAGCTCCTTTTCTCACTGCCGGGACAATGTGTCTGACAAAAGCACCTTGAAAGAAGGCTTATTTTGGCTTGTGGTTTGAGGGTCACTGTCCACCATATTGGGGAGGTGCAGTGGCAGGAGTGTGAGGTGACACAGATGACACTGCCTCCACAGTCAGGAAGTGGGGAGAAAGGAGTCTGAGGACTCAGCTCTCTTCTTTCCTTGTTTTCTTCTTTTTTTTTTTTTGTTAAATAATTAACTTTATTTTATGTGCATCGGTGTAAAGGTGTCAGATCCCCTGAAACTGGGGTTACAGACAGTTGTGACTGCCATGTGGGTGCTGGGAATTGAACTTGGGTCCTCTGGAAGAGCAGCCAGTGCTCTTGACCACCGAGCCATCTCTCCAGTCCCCCTTTCCTGTGTTTTCATTTGGTCCAGGACCCTAGCCTAGGGGATTCCACATAGGACTTCCCTCTTCAGTTAAACCTCTCTGGAAACACCTCACAGGTAAATCCTAGGGAATTCTAAATGGAGTCCAGTTGGCCATGAAGGGTTACCATCACAATTATCTAACTCCATTCATGACCCTCCTTGTTCTTCCCCCAATGGTTGTTGAAGTGTTGAGTCTGCGTTATAAACCCTGTTGCAATGGTTGCTCCATCTCATTGTATTTGAGGGAAATTCTGAGAAAAAGTTGTTTCTATCTATCCATCTCTTCCCTTTCTCAGTGTCCCTCCTTCCTGTATGAGTTTCCACCCATTGTCGCATCCTAAGGCTGATGTTCCTCTGGTTTTTTTGGGGGGGGTTTAATGTGACATGTCTCTCTATGTAGCCCTGGTTGTCCTAGAACTAGCATTGTAGACCAGGCTGACTTGAACTCTATAGAGATCCAGCTGTCTCTGCTTCTTAAGTGCTAGACTTAAAGTCATGTGCCATCACATCTGGCTCCTTCACCATTTTTGATAGTTGATCTGATAGCAACAAATCTATTTTCTTTATAGAAATGTTTTTACTTCACCTTTATCTCTGGAGAATTCTGGGTTGACTTCTTTTTTTGGGGGGGTTGACTTCTTAATATTTTCTTTTTCCTTGAGCTCAGTCTGTGGTGGATTTGATTTACTAATCTCTCTCTTTGCTTGCTTTGTGCTTATGTCTTATAGATTCAAGATGGTAGCACCTCATTCCAGCTTTGAAAGCATGGCACCCCCCCACCCCCAACTCCAGGAGGTGAATCCTCAGGTAAGAGGGAGCAGGGCAAGGTTACTGAGGAAAAATACAAGATCTCTATCAAAATCCAGACAGAAAATCACAAACCTACTCTTCAGTGAGATACTTTCACTAAAAATTGTTTGTTGTTTAGATTATCAAATTGAATTGGCTTCTCATACTATTGTTTGCTAAACTTCCTGACCTTTTGACCACAGAGCCTGTAATATAGAGCTGTTTGGGCCACTATGTCTGTGTTCTTCTCAGAAGCTTTAGCAAAGGTCCCAGGTCAAGTGCCAGGGACAGGGTGAGAAGACACTTGTGTAGGTTCCTGTGGTCTCACCTCTTCTTTCCTGTCACTACTTCCTATAATCCCCTCTCACAGATACCTTCTTCCCTCTTTTGGCTACCAACCAACATCCTGGTTTAGATCCACTCTGAATAACGGGCCTCTCTTGTGACTGCACAGATCCTATGGCTCTCTGCACATCTGGACACTGGTTCCTGTAGGACTTCCAGCCCCATCACCTCCTGGCACCAATTCCATCTTCTCACTTCACTTCTCTCTGTGATACCTTAGGGCTTGTGCACCTCTTTCCATCCAGTTCTTTTCTGGGTCTTCCATGCTGGCTTTTCTCAAGAGACAGAACATATTCAAAGGGATGTCCCTCTTCAGAGATGTCTGTCTGAGCATCTGGAAATCTCAGCTTGTAGACACATAGTATAGACACAGGACGGGGCCAGTGTTCTGTGGGCAGGTTTAGTACTGAAACTCTGCCCTATGGTGCTATTGGTAAGTGGAGCAGACACACTGGTGCCTCACACATATCACACATGGATTTCCCATGTGCTGCCCTTCAGGCTGGAGGGCTCTTGCTTGTCTTCTGGAGTAGCTTTCTGCTTAGACCAGGAGAGCCGAAGATTAATCAACTCCCAGAGGCACCACTTAACATGACTCTCTTTGAGTGGGGTAATAGGTATTTATCCCATGCTGATGTCTACCAGACAAGCCCAGCTGTCCCTACTCATGAGGACATTCTTTCCTTCCTTGCCTCAGGTCTCAGCCTTCTGCTGAATGCCTTCTTGTTCTTGAATCTGCTTTACTGTCTGAACCCAAACTAATGAGACAAGTACGGATTTCTTGGCCTCAAATTGGCAGCCCAGGCAACTGTAATTACTTCCTCTTCCTCTGCCACCTCCTCTTCTTGTGTGTGTGCATAATTGAGTGCTTTTGTGTGTACGTGTGTGTGTTGCATGCAGTATATGTGGTTATGGACATATGCATGTCATAGAGTGTGAAGGTTAGAGGACAACTTTTGGGAGTTGTTTTTCATCTTCAACTTAGTTGAGGCATGGCTTGTTTCTGCTGCTATGATGCATACACATCCCACTCTCTGGCCCATGAGTTTCTAGGCGATTCTCCTGTGTCTTCCTTCCGCCTCTCAGTAGGAGTGCTGGGATTACAGATGCTTAACTGCATCCAGTTTGTTGTTGTTTTGTTTTGTGTTTGTTTTTTGAGACAGGGTTTCCCTGTGTAGCCCTAGCTGTCCTGGAACTCAGAGACCCACCTGCTTCTGCCTCCTGAGTACTGGGATTATAGGCGTGCATCACCATTGCAGGTTATGCTTCCAGCTTTTTACATGAGTTCTGGAGATCCAACTCAGGTTGTAGGACTTGCTTAAGACTATTCTCAGGAAACACAAACTATGATATTTAAACTCCATTCTGCCTCGAAAAACCAAAGGGAAAAAAAAACCAAAGGGAAAAAAAAAACAAATTAATGCTGGGTGGTGGTGGCACACCATCCAGCACTCGGGAGGCAGAGGCAGGTGGATCTCTGTGAGTTTGAGGCCAGCCTGGTCTACAAGAACTAGTTCCAGGAGAGGCTCCAAAAAGCTACAGAGAAACCCTGTCTTGAAAAACCAAAAATAAATCAATAAATAAACTCCATTCCGCCCCATGGTCTCCTCAGGCCCAGCACAACTGGGGTTGAACGGATGATGGAGAACAGAACTATACATATCAAGTCTAAGATCACTTGAATGCAGGACCAATGAGTGGGTCATCTGTGAGCTGAGAAATGATCTGCTTGGAACAGTCACTAGTCAGAGCATAACCAGTACCGGGACTCCATATGCCACTGTGCAGAGCAGAGCAGAGGTTTTCCCAGAATGGGACCTTGAGGGGTAAATGTGAGGGGGAGACCATATATTTGTATCATAAAGGGTCTCTCTTTTGGAATAAAGGCTGCCAGTGAGCTAACTGCCTCATAGAAAGCTTCTGGGTCTTTCCAAAGCTGGGTCTCCATGGAAATTAGTTTGCAGAAAGGAGCTATTTTAAGGACATGCAGAGACAGGCCTGGAAGGCTGGGGTTAGGGAAGGTATCTGTGGGAGAGCTTTTCTCAGTGACTCTCATTTCCCTCTTATCACTGCTTAGAAAGCCACAGAAATGCTGGACGGAGGAGTGGAGTGGCTGCCCATCTAGTCCCACAGGAGGCCTGGCAGGGCAGCGGCCACCCTCTGAATCCCGTGCATGTTGGTTAGAGGCGGATACATTCATGCCAGAGACCCATTATTATGGTATCAGGAAATCTGGGCTTTGGCCAACTCCATATAGCCATGTGAAGAAGAGCAGATTTGCTTCTTGAAAGACAAACTGACTGTTGATCTATGATTTTAGGGGTGATGGGTCATCTTAGGGGTGGGGCAGTTTGTGAGCGAAGCTTGTTCACTTCTTATGGAGCTCAGTGAAGAAAGCCGAGGAGATAGGGGGCCAATATCTGGCTTTCCATTCCTCTGCCATAGAAGAACTGAGCATTGGAGGGTGGGGGTAGGGCAGAATTGCTAGCAAATAAAGCAGCTCAAGTGGGTTCTGGGAGACGGTGGTGGCCCAGAGCCCATAGAAGGTGGACAGGGGGCTCAGGGGTGTACACAGGGCTGAGGAGGGCTGGGAGGACAAGAATGAAAATTCAGTTGCAGTGTTTCCAGTTTTGAGCATCAGGGGGCCCCAGCTGACCATCCACATGCAAAGCTAGGTTCTTAAGACAGCTGTGCTGGACAGTGGCGGAAGAGGAAGAGGGGGCTAGAGCCCGCACAGGTGACTAGAGCTCAGATATAGGTCCTACCTTGCTGCTTCTCCTTGAGCCCACAGAAATGAGAGGGGAGGCCTGGACATCTACAGGAAGGAGCTATTTGCTATTCCATGGATGGGCATCTGCAGGCATCCCACATAGCAAGCCGAGCCCATTATAGTAACAGAAGGCGTCCCATGGGCCAAAGGCAATAGGGTCCTGGCCCTCAGCTCTGGGGTCACAAGGGAGTATGACCCAGGGTAGATTCCCAGGAAAAGTGGGCTGGGTGGAGCATGCCTACACTTCCTGTGTCCTCCCTCTAGAATATCAAGGTATCTCCAGTCATGTTGCTACCTGGCTCTTGGTCTACTGGGTCAGAATACTGGGGTGGGGAGCTTGGTTTACTCATTTACTGGGTCAGAATGCTGGAGCCTGGAGATGGGGATGAAGTTCTTTGTGGGGACCAAGTAATGAATCTGTAGTGAGACATTTACCTAAGTACAGATAAGGAGCTATTCTGGAATATTCTCAGCCTTGGATCCTCCAGTTCACCAGGACCATGAAAGCAGGCAGTGAATGGTTTGCTCAGTGCCTCCCTAGGATGCTGCTCCCTGGAGCTCTGTTTAGAGCCCAGGCCTGGGGTCTGTGAGCAGGAGAGATGCTGAATATCTCAGGATGAAAGGAATGGTGACATGGGCCATGGCACCTTGCAAGTGGCACCAAGCAGTATCCATTCTGGTTCTCTGGCCAGAGGCTATTCCCTAGTCTGAGAACCCACATCCTAGAGATGGCTTGAATGGGACTATTGTCCCTGAAATAATCAACACTGGTAACAGTTGGGAAGAACTTGTGGGCTGATGGTCAGCCAGTGTCAGAGGACACTTGTGGAAGTTGGGCAGCTGCAGCTATATGTATGAAAGCAGTTCTAATGTCTACCCTCATTCATGTCCACATCCAACTTCAGACTGTCTCCATGGTGAGAATACTATTTTTCTGGCCATCAGGAACCCTCAACTGCCTCCTCCTGCTCCAAAGTCTCTCTGCAGTAGCTACAACATAGGGAAGAATTGTGGCCTTGATTGAGTATCAGGAAGATGCCACACAGTCAAGAGCCTACTTAGAAAGGCACAATTTATTGGTCACGCAGACTGGGAAACATAAGGAATATGCTTGCTTTTCTGAACACTCTGGATCTGCTTTCCAACATCAATCCTGATATATTAAAAAGCAAGACAAGAAAAGACATCACCGTCCTATTCTCCTGATATAACCAAGGAGAGCCACACAACTTGGGAAGAGGCTGAACTGTTAGGAGAGCCTGGGACCAAGGCTCACTTTCCCTGACAGCAGGCTGAAGAGCTCAGCCACTGGGGACAGTGGAAGAGATTCTTCCTCAGTACATCAGAAGTGCTGTGGGGGTACAGGGAGAGGTGTGCTTGGCTCAACCCAGGGTATGGCGGTAGCTGCCTACCTATAGTGGCAGAGGGGGAATTGAGCCATAGACTCAGCAAGAGTCTGACATGGCTTACTTAGGTTGAGGCCGGATCTCTTCATTGGCAAGTTAGAGCTGACCTCTGACTCTGGCAGACTGAAAAACTAACAGAAACCAGGCAGATCTGGTCTGTGACTAACAGGACTCCAGCCTTAGCTAAAGCAGCTTGCATCTCTGAAGTTGGACAGGGCCGGGCTCCTTGTACCCTGTTAGCTATGAAGACTCTTCAGGTCCCTGCGGTGGAGACCAGCTAGTTCTAGGGGTTGTTGGCTTTCTTAATGCTTTGTTTAAACTTCTCAGGACCTACCATTTGGGACTGGTGGGTCTGGGTCCAGGGTTCAGGGTGACTGGAACCTCAGCTCTGGAGGCCAGCCTGACAAATGTCCGTAGAGCACTTAACATAGCACATGGCACCTGACCATTATTATTATTAATATTATTATTATTTATATCTTCACCCAGACGAGGGTCTCAGTTCCTTTCTTTAAAACAGCGACTGGAAGAAGGCCCTGGAGTCCAAGTTCTGAGAACCAGGTGCGGCTGTCTGCTGTCCGTATGGTTAACTGTTTTCCATCCTGCTTCAGCATCTGTGCCCGGCGTTGCAGCCAGCACACTCTTGGGACCACAGAAAAGTGAGGCCCTTTCCTGAAAAAATATACAGCCTTGGACTCGAACCTGGCCAAGAGGAGCTAGCAGGAGGTCCTGGGAGAGGCAATCCTGGGAGAGGCTTTGACCTGCTTTGTGCTGTTCCTCCAGGCTCCCATCACCAGCAGCTCACCAAGACTTCACTGTAGGATGAGAACAGAACGGCTATCAGGGCCTTGCTATCTCCAGGCCACATCTGACCCCTAGTGCTGTGAGCTAGATCAGGCTGACAGGAAAGTACACTTAGGACACTGTCCTCAGTGTCTTAGATGCTAATTCACATGCCATATGCATAGACTATATATGAAATAGATACATGTTATATATAATACATGAAACATGAGTGATAACTATAAAAATGATAACATAAAGTAACAGCATATGGCATAACCTATTTCTCCCCATAAATCTATACAGCAGAAGCCATTAGTATCCTCTTTTGACAGATTAAGAAGGCATAGAGCTGGGCAGTGGAGACTTGGGATTTAAAGTGGATACAGGGCTGCAGTACAGCGTTTGTCTGTACTGCAGCCCTCAGTACTTCAATACTGTTTGGCCCTCAGTACTTCAATAAAAATACAATAATGGACCAGGTGTGTTGGTAAAAGCCATTAATCCTGGCATTCAGGAGGCAAGGCAAGTGGATCTTGTTCAAGGCCAGCCAGGCCTACACAGCAAGTCCTAGGACAGGTAGGACCACACAGAGAAGTCCTGTCTCAAACAACAACAATAACCACAATTATTATCATTATAATACAATAACAGAACAGCCAGCAGTCTGGTTGTGGAGTCTGTTCATTTCTCCTGTGGTACTGGGGATTCAGGTGAAAGCTTCAGGGAGGCTACTTCAGTGTATGCTACTACTGAGCTACAACCTCAGCTCCCAGACTGCTGCTGTGCGTTCTGCTTAAGATAGTGTCTTGCCATATAGCCCAGGCTGACCTTGGACACCCGATCCTTCTGCCTTAGACTTTCAGAGTGCTGGGATTATGGGGGTGTACAACCATGTCCAATCTCAACTGTTTTTTAATCATTTTTTAGTTTTGTTCTAGAATAAATGTACTCTATTGGAAGGGGATAGTCTGCTTTAAGGTACTAAAATACCAGGTATGTTTTAAGTGCATATATTAAGGACAATAAAACCAAAATATAAATGACCCAGATTCCCCTACTTTACAGGGCTAGGGGTTTATCCACAGCTCCTTCTCTGTCCCTCTCAAGAATTATTTGCAGGGAGGTGGCAGTGGTGGTGCACACCTTTAATCCCAGTATTCGGGAGGCAGAGACAGAAGGATCTCTGTGAGTTTGAGGCCAGCCTGGTCTACAGAGTGAGTTCCAGGACAGGCTCCAAAGCTACAGAGAAACCCTGTCTCGAAAAACAAAAACAAACAAAAAAAAGAAAGAAAGAAAGAAAAAGAAGAATTATTTCAGGGGCTGTATAGGACCAATCAGGGACACGGGGACAGAGGTTCCAGGTTCAAACCCCTAGTTCAGCCCTTCCTCACAGAGCACTTCCCAGGACACCCACACATGCATGCACACACGTGTACATATGGCTCAACACACCTGCATGGCAGTCCTGCCAAGCATCCCCTCCTCATGGCGGTGCTTGCCATGGTGGGGGAGTTCTGTGTTGTCGCGGTAGTCTCGGCCTTTGGAGTGCTGCAGTTGCAGGACCGCAGGGCTCTTGACTGGCAGGGGTGGCCGTGGAGCTGGGATGGGGGTCGTTTGTTGGCTCATTTCAGACCTAGAAGGCTTGATAGGCCTCTTGGCTGGCACCGGGGCTTGGGAACTGGTTGAGGTCTTGGGCTTCCCTTGGTTCTTATCTCCACTGGGCATTCTTCCCTCAGCAGAGGAGGAACAGGTAAAGGATCGCATCCGGGGTGTGGGGCCAAAGACAGGCACAGGGACCTGTTTGCTTGTCCCCTTGACACCCTCCACCTCTTGAACTTTGGGGAGCAGGATGCTGGGTGATGAGATTCCTGGGTCTGGACAGGGTGGGGGCTCCTTCCGCAGCATCTTGGGGGACTCCTGCTCTTTCCTGGGTACCACCTTAGGGAAAGAACTCACGGACCCGTACAGCGGGTTCTCAAACATCTCTGGCTTCGTCAGCTGGAGGTCTTCCTGTAACAGAGCCTCTACTTTCCCCAGGTCACCAGGTCTAGAACCATGGGGAAGAGGAGGAGAATGGGGAGAAAACACCTTCGGTCAGGACCTGGGGAACAGATGCTTCATGCCTCTGGGCTTTCATTTAGGGGACATAAACATGTTCTGGAACTAAATATACTAGTGGTGGTATAATATGTACTATACCAAATGCCACCAAATTGTTCATTTTCCAGGGAATAATTTTACTTGAATTTAACCTTAATTAAAACAAACAACAACAACAACAACAAAAAACCACAGCGTCTCATTATGTATCCCTGGCTGATGTAGAACTCAGAGATCCACCTGCTTCTTTATCTGCCAAACATTGAGATTGAAGACATGTAATACAGTGCCAGGCTAAAAGTATGGTCCAGGGTAGCCTCATGGTCCCCCTGCCTCCACCCCTTCAGCATATTTTACCTGTATGTGTCACCACAACTGCTGACGACTTTTTAAAATTTGTACATAAACAAGATGGGTGGAGCTGGGTGTGGTGGTGACACACGCCTCCAACCCCAGCACTCGGGAGGCAGAGACAGGCGGATCTCTGTGAGTTTGAGGCCAGCCTGGTCTACATGGTTGAGTTCTAACATCCAGAGCTACATAATAGAGAGACCCTATCAGAGAGAGAGAGAGAGAGAGAGAGAGAGAGAGAGAGAGAGAGAGAGAGGAAGTGTGTGTGTTGGGGGGGATGGGACAGGGAGAGAGGATGGTACTGTGATATTTCAAGTTTTTCCATGTTCTCAGAGGCATCCTTAATTCTGTTTGAACCACAGCATCCGTGAACAAGTGGGCTTGTAGAAAGGGTAACATGTAAGAAGACACCATGTATGTGTGAGACACTGCTGTGACACAGCAGAGCTGCCATGCCCCACAAAACAAACCCTGGGCCCAGGGAATAGTCATAGTATTCTTCCCAGGAACATAAGCTTTCTCTCTGATAGGCTCTGGGAAGCCTGGTTTCTGTGACAATCTCAGTTGCCAACTTGATGAGGTCAAAAGGACCTGGGAGACAGCCTCTAGGAGATTATCTTGATAATTATGTGGGAAAAGAAAACTTGACTATTGTGGGCAGCACCATTCCACAGGTTGGAGTTCTAGACAGGAAAAAGACAAAAACAAAACAAAACAACAAAAACAAAAAGGAGAAATGCATGCACATGTGTGGAGGTCAGAGGACAGCTTATAGCGGACAACTCTCCTCTCCCACTCCATCCCAGGAATTGAACTCAGGTTGTCAGGCTTGTTACCCATTGAGCCAACTCAGCAGCCTACTTTTTACTTTTTGGAAAAACTGGAAATCACTACATACCCAGAAATGTTGAGACCCTGACAGAAGCCAAAAGCCATCCCTTGTCTCTAACCCTCTTTTGAACCAGTCTGGACCCTCTAAGTAAGACCTCTACTATGGGTAGGTCTCAGAAGAGGTGGGGGAGGGGTAACCTGCTCACAGATGAAAACAGAATGCTGAGTAGAAAGTGAGAACACAAGGCCAGGGGCTGGAGAGATGGCTCAGTGGTTAAGAACCCAGGTTCGAATCCCAGCGTCTACATAGTGGCTCACAACTGTATGTAACTGCAGTTTTCGGATATTCAGTATCCTCTTCTGGCTTCTGAAGGTACTATATGTGGTAGACAGAAGCAGGCAAAACACCTATACACAATGTGTGTGTGTATGTATTAAGAAAAACCCCACAAGGGTTTTTGGCAGGAGGGGGCAGGAGAGGGGACAGAGCCATTGAGATGGAGCTTAAAACGTGTTCCCTCCAGCAGGGTGCTCAGGGTACTTCTGCCATCCTTAGGGGGAGGTTAGGAAAAACAGATTAGATTTAAAAGTTTTAGTCTCCTGAGTACAGGTAACAGAGAACCAGGCCCTTATCCAGGGGACAGTCTGTTCTCATGCAGCAGACTCTGGATGTCCGCCAGGGTCCCAGCAGAGGCTTCTTTATTATCATGCAGCCTTGACCTTGGACAGCAGCCAGCCTCACTTGCCACGATTGAATGTTTCCCAGGAGATGGGACTTAAGTGCTAAAATTGGGGAAGCCTGGGTCTACCTGGGATGGGTGGCCACTGTCCCCCAGCCTTGCAGGAGCGGTGAAAGGACCTTGAAGTACTGGGATACCCCATTGCCTTTATTCAGGCTGAGCTGGGTATTTGGAGCAGGAGGTATGGGCCTTCAAGGGTTTTTTGCTTTTAATTCTCTCCTTGGTGAGACTTGAGCTTAGAACCATATCCTATGGAGCCCTAAAGGATGCTGTCACCCAGGGCTGCAGGGAACATGTTCTCACCAAACTTTGTTCATGGTGTGAAGCATGGAGTGACCTCTACCTTGGAAACCTCGGAGGATTACACCATGAACTTTTGTTTTCTTTGTGGCTGTTTCTCTCCGGTTACTGAAGAGACTGCCTTTGTCAAACTGAACATTTCAGTAACTATTGGATGGAGACCTTGGTCCTCATCCCCAGGGAGGGATACTGAGGCTCGTTTTAGAGTTGGCTACGTTCAAGGCAACAGCTAAGGTATGGGAGTATCAGTGCCTCTCCAGATACTCTCCTGGGCAGGCCTGGCATGTTAGACTTGGAGGGTTTGGGGGAGAACCACACTGTGAATGATGCCCCAGCATTGACTCCTGATTACTATCAGTGAGCTCCACCCAGGAACTGAATGAAGTCCTGAAGAGGAAAGAAAAGAAAACAGCACCTGGGAAAGAGGCCACACATGACAGCCTGTGTCATCACAAAGAGTTTAAGGCAGCTGTGAGGAAAGACGCATCTACGTCACTGTTCCTGGGTCTGGATGACTCTTGGCCATCTGTTATCCTATAGGAATAAGATACCCCACCTAGTGTTTCCCTTAGCCGCTAAATGACTTCATACTTCATCCCTGGGCTGGGTGGTTCTTCCTCCTAAGCCAGTTTTGACCAATCTCTCTGTAGGGTGACAGTTCTGCCTTCATTTGGATTTCTAGTTCCAATTTATTTTTTAAAAATTGCCATCGATGGGAAAATCTAGAGACTTATTTATGAGAACATGGATGCTTGTTTTTAAGAACAGAAAAAGCTTTGGGGTAGGTGAAGGCTTTACTCAGAAATCCCCACCTTCTCCCTCCCCCCCAGAAACCTCCAGGGAGTGAAGGATGCCAGGGGATGTCATTGGTTTCAGAAATGTCTCCGTCAGAAAATGCAGGTCTTATTTGTTTTTTGAGACAGGGTTTCCCTTTGTAGCTTGGCTGTTCTGGAACTCACTCTGTAGACCAGGCTGGCTCCGAACTCATCTGCCTGCCTCTGCCTCTCAAGTGCTGGGATTAAAGGCGTGCACCATCCCGCCGCCCAGCAATAGTAAATGCAGTTTTATAAGATGCTCTTCTTGGCACCCCACCCCTGGGTTTAAAATCAAGTTGCACCAATTGTCTTAGACAAGTAGAAGCCATAGTAGAGGGCAGAACCTACTACATACAGCTCTGTCCTTTCCAGGCTGCTATCCTTGGGAGCCCCTGGGGACACTTGCAAGCAGGAAAACACAATTCATAGGACACTAACCTTGCCTCTTGCATCCTGGGGCAAAGGCCTCTGTTTGCTGTAGAGGATGAAAACTTCTTTGGGGACAGAGGTGGCTGGGAGGGAGAGGTGGGAGGACCCTCTCCCCTCCCGGGCCCCAGGGAGGAATCCTTGGGTGGTTGGTCGTAACTCCAGGCTGTGAGTTGCTGGTCTGGGGATAGGGTTGATTTCCCATGCAGGGGCTGTCCAAAGGGCCCCACACCAATGTAGTTTGGATTGATGATCTCATTGAGACTGGAGACACCACATGCAGGGACCCTGTAAGAAGATGTGTTGGGGCTGGAAAGATGGCTCAGTGGTTAAGAGCACTGGCTGCTCTTCCAGAGGTCCTGAGTTCAATTCCCAGCAACCACATGGTGGCTCACAACAATCTGTAATGAGATCTGGTGCCCTCTTCTGGCGTACAGGCATACATGAAGGCAGAATGTTGCATACATAATAAATAAATAAGTCTTAAAAAAAAAAAAGATGTGTTGGTACATCTGAGCCCTCTTCCCTTCTCAGTTGGCACCAGCCTGAGGAAAATGTTCCCCGGCTTTTCAGCCTCTTGGTACCTTCATTTCCGGGGCACATTAACTCATTCACTCATTTATGTATGCATGTAACGGAGTGAAGAGAAACAAGAGATCAGGGGGAGATGAGCAGGAAGGTTGAGACCCAGAAGGTGGCTGGAGAAGAGCTTCGGGCGGTGGCAAGGGTCCAGACTCAGAGGTCAGGGAGAGAGAGATGGGCCTGTTGCAAGGTTCTCTGAAGACCAGTGAGCATGTGGGGAGAGTAGAATGAGAACGTGACAGAGGTGTGTGTGTGTGTGTGTGTGTGTGTGTGTGTGTGTGTGTGTGTGTGTGTGTGTGTTCGGGGGAGGGGAGAGTCAAGAGTACATTTTTCAAGGCAAAGTCCATGCACAAAGTCCACGTGGGATGTGTGGGTTTGCACATCCTGTGTAAGGCACCAGAATGACAAGATGAATGTGCAGTCACGATGAATGTGCAGTCACGGAGGCTGAGGCTAGAGGAGTTAAGAAAGGCAGTTTAAAATAGGTAGCCAGACTTAGCTGAGGTTACCCTTGTAGTCACACACCGCACCATGCTCCACGCTGGGCTCCATCTCAGGGAGGACTAACAAGACCACATTAGAAAATAGAGGTATTCTGGTTATTAGGAAATGGTGTCCTTTAATAATAGAGGCCGGAACGTCCAAGTTATTCTCAATTTAGTCTTTCCTATTAGTCACCATGTTGGTAGGTTGTTTTTGTTTTTTTCTCTTGAGACAGGTTCTCATAACTTAGCTCTGTCCATCCTGTGTAGAAAAGGCTAGACTTGAACTCACAGATAGGCAAGCTTCTACCTCTGGAGGGCTGAAGAATTAAAGGCATGTGTCACCACACCTCTCTGTGTTGGTTAGTTTTAGTGTCCTCTTGATACAATCTAGAATCCCCTGGGAGGAGTCTAAATGAGGAATTATCTAGACCAGTTTGGCCCATGGGTACATTTATGGGGACTTGCTTTCATTGTTAATGTAGGAAGACCCAGCCTCCTGTAGGCAGTGCCATTTCCTAGGCTGGGCTGGGAGCAAGCAAGTGTGCGTGTATTTATTCTCTCTGCTCTTGACCATCACTGTAGTACTTTAAGTTCCTGCCTTGACTTCTCCTCAACAATGGACTGTAATGTGGGCTTGAAGGTCAAATAAACCCTTTGGTCCCTTGCTGCTTTTTATCAGGGTATGTGTCACAGTGACAGAAATGAAACTAGGAAGTCACAGATGGGGATCTTTGACCACTTGTGTTCCTGGCCCTCCCTGGGGTAAGGTTTTTGCCCCGGAATTATTTAGTCATCTACAATTCCTTCTTCCTGGACTCCACACCCTTCCACTGTCTGGTGGTGTACCTAGGTCATGGCCTCTACTGTATTTACATTGTTGTTTTTTTTTTTTCCGAGACAGGGTTTCTCTGTAGCTTTGGAGCCTGTCCTGGAACTAGCACCAGGCTGGCCTTGAACTCAGTGCTGGAATTAAAGGCGAGCACCATCAACTGCCGCGGCCTGACAAAGATTTATTTATTTATTTAGTTTACAGTGTTCTGTCTGCATGTACGCCTGCAGGCCAGAAGAGGGCACCAGATTTCATTACAGATGGTTGTGAGCCACCATGTGGTTGCTGGGAATTGAACTCAGAACCTCTGGAAGAACAATCAGCGCTCTTAACCTCTGAGCCATCTCTCTAACTACATTGATTTATTAAGGGACACTTGAACTGAACTGTTCCAACATGGAAGAGTCTCTAAGCCTTTGCCACTGCCATGCAGATCTCCCCAAAGATGGGGACTTGAACTCAGGAATTGACGTAAGAGAGCAGAGAGCGGCTGAACCACAGCATCCCTTTTCCTCTGACCTTGGCTTTCCTGTGTCCCACTTTACCCTCTCCTGGACTCTGGTTCACATAAACCGCCAGGTTATAGTAGGACTTGGCAAGTTTCATCTACCTGCCAGCAGGCTCCCACTGCTTCACGGGGTCATGGCTGGTGAGGTTCTTCAGGCACTTCATTCCACTGGCCTCATCCCGCTCTGTCTTCACAAAATCTGGAAAAGAAGGTTCAGGAAAAGAAAACACGTGAGTGCCAGGCTACCACATGGGTTGGAAATGGCAAAGTGGTATCCATTTGCAGACCAAATCTGGAAAGTAAATACAGGGAGAGGTATTTCAAGCAAGGATTTTAGGCTTCAAAATCTTTATGCTTGGTGACTGGTTAATGGTATCTGCCATGCTCCAGAAGGAGAACAGGTACTTATGGCTTTTGTTATTTCTTTTTTCTTTTTCTTTTTTTTTCGAGACAGGTTTCTCTGTAGCTTTGGAGCCTGTCCTGGAACTAGCTCTTATAGACCAGGCTGGCCTTGAACTCACAAAGATCCGCCTGCCTCTGCCTCTCAAGTGCTGGGATTAAAGGCGTGCGCCACCACTGCCCGGCGACTCTTGTTATTTCATGAAATATTTCTAACTTGTTAGCTTAGCCAGGGACAAAGCAGACATTTCTTGTCAGGTTAGAACAAAATGAACACCACTAGGTCATCCCGTAAGAGTACCTCACATGCAGAGCTAATCTGTTTGGGGGCTTAAAGGGACCCCCAACTTTATTTCTGAATCTGGCATATATATGATTGCTAGGTGAGGACCACTATCTCTTCAATCCACTGTCCTGCTAGAGAAAGATCTCTCACAGGGCATGGGGGAGTCACAAGGACAGAAGCAATGGCCCTTGGTGCATTTGAGTCTTCCCCGGCATGGGGAGCCCCACTCTCCTGGGCTGTGACTTCTACTCTCACTACTTCCATAACAGGCAAGCAACCACTGTGCCTACCAACTCCTGCTTGCTTGGCCCCGGGTGAACCTTATCTTAGCTACTTCCTGAGTTCGTAACCTTCTGCCAGTCACCTAGCCTAACTATGCCTCAGTTTCCCTATCTGCCAAGTCAAGGCGACCACACTTAGCTCACGGGGCTGCTGTGAGAGATAAATAAGATACCATTTTTGTTCTCGTCAAAGACATCGTCTCACTCTGTCACCCAGGCTAGCCTTGAACTCACGATCCTCAAGTGTGCACCACCGTGCTCTACCCTCGAGGCTTTCCAACCATGTTCTATTCTGAGGGTGCGGATCACAGGACACTCGATAGCTTTGCTGAGAGACAGCGCATGCCTGTCTCTAGTACAGTGGCCCCTGGGAAGGTTGGGAAGGGGCTTGCCTACCGTAGAGCTTCTCCCTCATCTTGCCCTGTGAGGTCTGCAGCTTAATCTCGCCCCTGAAGTGGCCAGTCATCTCCCCGTGGTGGGTGAGAGGGGTGTAGATGGGGAGCTGCGTCTCTGTGGTCTCCAGATGAAGGGCAATGCAGCCTTCACCTGGGGAGAAGAGAGACAACACAAACATGAAAACCACGGCATGAGACAGACACGGAGCATGCCTAGAGATGTAGCTGTAGTCCTGGGAGCCAATTCATTGAAGCAACCGACCAGGCAGGGGTTAAGCAACAAACCCTTTCGCTCAATGCCTTAGCAACAAGGGGCAAATGTCTCAAGCCTCATAGAAAAAAAGAACTCTATACAGATCAATGTGGAAAGAAAAATTAGATCCTAGAAAATCCATCCAAGAAACAGCATTAAATGCTAATCTGATTGCTGTAGGGAAAGCTTACTTCCCAAGGTTTGCAACAGCACAAGAAATAAACAAAACCAGATAAGCGGGTAAGAGCATAGGTCAGTCTAAAACATCTATACAAGGCAAAGTCTGAAATGAGAGGGAGACAGACTAGAGAGCTAACTTGGTAGCAGGGAGGGGCTGCTATTCTGTACCTAGGTCTGAGGAGCTGGCTGGGGACACAAGAGAGGCACAGTGGCCCAGAAAGACTCAGGTTCACGTCACAGCTCAGATGATGACTGACTGTGGGATCTGGGCAAGTCACTTGACCTTTATGAGCCTCATACAGTAAACAGTTTACCTGTTTGCTCTTCGGGGAATAGAACCCGTCTCTGAAGCTGTTGTCAAGATTAAATTAAGTTCTTCCGGCAGTCAAGGGACAGAGCAAGAGGCAGCATCGTGGTATGATGGGAAATGGCAGACAGGCTTTCTTGGAAGACTGAGTCACTACTACCTGAGTCACTTTAGAGGTTGAGGCTAACGGGCAGGGAAGGTCCCTGGCCTGGGATGCTTACCATAGGATTCATCGCTGTCAGAGGATTTAATGCTGATGAGGATGTGTTGGTCCAGTAGGTACTCAGGATCAGAGATAATAGGTTTTAGCTGCAGAGGAGGCACCAGATTAGAGTCCACAGGTGGGAACAGGTAGGGACAGGTGGGTGTGGCCCACCAGTCTTGATGTTAGAATACACAAGAAGATGGAACGGAAGATGTTCTTTCAACCAAACTCAAGTCTTGACTTTCCATGCCCGAGAGAGCAGGTGGAGCCCATTGCTCAGGTAAGTGAGGAATAACTTTCTCCCCCAACCCCCTGGTCCATTGTTTCCATTCTTCCTCCCCTTCTTTGTTTATTCCAGGGGCCAAGGGAAGGAAGGACCAGCAGCCAGTTCTGGAATGAAACCTGCATTTTCATCCTTCCCTCCAGCCCCTCCAAGGTCTGCGGCTGCATATAAAGAGGGAACTACGGGACTGCTCCCCATCTGGGGAAATGTGTTTCCTTGCCAAAGACCTTCATTTGGGCTTGAAGTATCCCGTGGCTTGCTAACGGTGCGGCTTGGTGGGTGACAGACTCCTGAATGCCAGCATTGCCCCAACTTCCTGCGGCTAAGATTGTTCAGAGATATCAGGGACATAGCACAATGGTCAAGTGCTTGCCTGGCACGTGCAAAAGCTTAGATTCGATCTCAGGCACTACAAGTACCAAGTCAGTAGTAAGAACTGAGGGGGAATGGGCATACTAGGGGCTGAAAATCACTTAGGAATACTAAAGTCGCTTATCCATGCTGAAAAGTATGCCTTAAATCACCTGAGAACAAAGTCTCTACGCTGGCCTCTTTGGCCTTGGTCTGGGATGGCTACCATCTGGGCAGGCCTGCTGCAGCTCCTGCACACTGGGCAGGCCTGCTGCTATGGCGGCATGCTGGCCTCCATTGCTATGGCCCCCTCCCCCAAGGCACCTTCTCTTTCTGTATTACCTTTGGAAGAGTCTCTCCAAACCGCACCACCAGCTCTCCTTCGCTTCCCTCTTCGTTTTCTCCTTCCTGACTCTTGACAAAACCTGTCAGAGGATCAAAAGCTGGGTTTGCAGACCACAGAGCAAGGACCAGACAGAAAAGACTCCAAGGGTCGCCTTCCTTGGACCATGGAAGACTGTTTCTTTCTTTGGAAGTCTCTAGGGCTTCAGTACCATTTAGGAATCAGGTTCTTTTGGGGATTCTGTTTTTGTTCAAGGGATGGTCATTTGCCAACAGTCTAATTATATTTTTAGGAAAATCAAAGAGATTCCCCCTCCTTTTTGACTCTTCTTTGCAACATACCAGGCAACAAAGAAGTCATCACACCGCAGGCAAGAAGATTGGGAAGCATGACAGCTCATCCCACGCCACTCAAGATAGCAGCCTTTTGAAATTCTAATTTAAGCTTCCTAATATGCTGTTTCCATAGAAATCTATGCAAATGTCTCGAGAGTTTATTTAAAACACCCGCACAAAACCCCTCATCCCTGTTGAAACTGTTTTGACCCTGCCTGCTGAACTGAGGCTTCGGGATGTTCTGGTGAAGGTGGCATTCATTATCCCTGGGAAGGGCTGGGATGGATTGGAGCAGGAAGGTGCAGAAAGGTATGAGGGGGCAGAATTCTGGCTGGCAGCTCCTGGGCCTTAGAAGCAAGGAGTCCATGCCTATTTGCAGAATTGGTTCATACCCTTCCCCCACTACTCTTGAGACCACCCCAGGGAGAACTAGAAAGCGTGTAGTTCTCTTGCACGGGAGTCTCAGGCAATATGCCTGGAGATGCTGTATAGGAAGGATTCTTTGTAAGCACACGAGGTGCTCAACATGACCACCTGAAATGGAACCGTGCTACCTTGCTTCCGGCTACAGTGAGCCCCACAATGAAAGTGCCACGATATAGAAAGAGCGAGGTGGCCCAGGGTTACAGCAGGAAGGCAGCAGCAACTGTTAAGACCCTGTCTGATCTTCAGAGCTCTGAAGCTTTGCCCAGGACAAAACTGAGTATAAGAGCCCAGCTTGGTGGAAATTCAAGTGGGTAAGAGTCTGCCTAGAGAATAGTGATAGAGGAGCCAGGGGACAGAGGGGCCAGTATACTAGTGGCTGCCCCTATCTCCAGGGCTGGGGCAGTGAAGCATGGACCACAGGGGTGGAGAAGGGGCCTCACAGGCACCAGGTAGCCCCTTAGGTAACCCACCTGTAGCCTACTTCGCTGGACCCAACTGAGGCCCATCCGTGAATCTTCATCAGAGAGAAAAGAAACTGGGCGAGGGATCAAGCATTAACTAAAAGGCACTTGAGTGAAAGAATCACCCCTCAGGGTGGTTTACAAGCCACTTACTCTCTAAGCAGCTGGAGTGGAACTCCAAGTAGAACTTAGTCTGGGACTTGGTCTTCAGTGTGGCGTAGCACGCAAGGAACTCGATCTGCCCTTGGCTGTCCACAGTGCCAGGACCTGGAGCAGGGAGACCAGACATTTATCTGCACCCTGTACCTGGAGATGGAGGTTCCTCCAACTTCTCTCCAGGGCTTCTTTTCTCTGTGTCCACCCACCATGCTGGGCTCCCTCTGAGGGCCCAAGGATGGGGAATGTCCAGGTGGAGGAGAGATTTTCCTTAAAGCTTCATGACTCACCATGCAAGCTCAGCATCCTTAATGGCCACAGCCTCTCTAATTCGTCACAGGCTGGCCATGTAGGGTGTAGAGCAGAAAGAGTAAAGACGGCAAGAACCCAAGTTTTAACGCCAGTTTTGCAAACAAATCCATATGGCCTAAGGCAACCCCTCAATCTCACCCACTAATTCTCTTTCTTTTCCTTCCTTCTTTCCTTCCTCCTTCCCTTCCTCTTGCTAGCTGTAACTCACTATGTAGCCAAGCCTGGCCTCAAACTTGTGATCCTCCTGCATCAAATTCTCAATTGCTAGGGCTAAAGGTATGAGCCAACACATCCAGATTTCCCCATTAGTTCTAACAGAGAGCTCATACAGCTACTTAAATAGCTATTTAGCTATTTAGAGGTTCAACATTCAAACCTGCTCTTTTGAGTCCACAGCTAGGGAGATCTACCCTCACTTCATTGGCATAGTTATGTCTAGTCCTTTTACTCCGGGTTCTGGAACTTGTTGGGCTTCAGCTAACATGCTCATAACTGTGTTAATTTACACATATCAAACTTGTTTTTATCGCTGTTATCGTTTTGTAAGACAGAGTCTTATATGTACCCCAAACTGGTCTTAAACTCACCATGTAGCTAAGAATGACACTGAACTTCTGGGCCTGTTGCCTCCGGCTCCTAAGTGCTGGGACAAAAGGCATGCACCACTACGCTTGATTTTGAACTGGTTTTAAGCAAGTGTTCTGTCTTCCCGTATAAGTTCTAAGCCACTTGAGAGTAACCTCCACCACACCTGTCAACCTTCCTTTTTTCCTTTCTTCTAAACCCCACAGCATCTTGGCCAGGCTCTGCTTAGGCAAATGTCCCATCAAGGCTCCACTCCGGTGACCGATACTTTCAAGCATCTGTTATGTACTGAGCCCCAGCAGAAGGAAACCCAGCCTGAAAATGAAGATGCTTTACCCAGTGACAGAGGGAGAGGAGACTACTCCACCAATTCTGTAGAACTCAGAGAAAGGGGAGACGGGTGTGAGTGGGGAGGAGGTGGAGAGTCCACAGGCTAGCAAGGTGGTGGAACAAAGATGGCCCAGATGTAGGAAGGAGATAGGTTGGGGGAGAAGACATGGGTGGAGAAGGTGGGTCACATCAGACCCACAGAGGTTTGATCCAATGGTAGGGAGAAGGGTATCCTAGGAAGAAAATGATTTTGCTTCGTCTATGTGTCTCAGCACAGAGGGTACAGAGGAACACAGTTGTTCTCTGCCTGTATTTGGGTCCCTCACCCTCAGGATCCCTAAATCAGTTATCTGCTGCACTGAAGTCAAGAGTGGGCAGAGGAGATGACAGAGGATGGCTTCCTGATCACCAAAGATCAGGGCTGGATGGACTTGTTAACAGGCCACAGCCCCTCCCGGGACAAGGGTAGCCCGGCAACCAGGGCTGGGCAATTTGAAAACATAACTGCATCTCTAAGCATCAGTTTATTCCAGTCTCCCAGGACTCATTCATCCGCATCCCACCTCCACAGTTTTCACCATCTCCACCTACTATGCACCCACACTAACGCTGGCTTAATATTTTCTTTAATTAGAACCAGTTTTTAAACTTAGATGTAATTAAATAAAATATGCCACAGTTGGAGGAAACGGAAGTACTTGCTTATCCAGAAGAGACATATTTAAAACACACTAAAATATATATACCAGGAATAAACATTCACCCATGTATCCCCAGCCCAGAACCTTCTTTGGGGTTAGGTAGCCTATACCTTAATAAACACTGATTTACAACCACCCGCTTTTAACTACGCCAAAATGAATTTCAAAAGTAGGTTTTCTGGTTTGAAATTGTGAAGTGGCCTGGGCATGAAGAGACCAGGTAGGCAGACTGTGGTCCTGTGGAAAGAATGGGCCTATATCTATTATGGACAATGGTAGCTGTAACCGTAGAATAAACGCACTAGAGCCTTTGTCTGTGAGGAAAACAAGAAAAGCCAATGCTGCCCACTGCTTACCATTCTTGGAGACAAACTGTGATGTGACTCCTGCTTCAAATGTGGCAAAGACAGGGCTGTGGTCACTCGTCATGATGTCACTGGTGCTGCCTGCAAAGGAGGGAAGGTATTTCTAAGCAGGGCTGGAGAAGGCCTTCTGGCCAAGGCATGGATGACAAACCCACAGCAGGAACAGACCAGGACCTTAAGTTGGGAATCCTGAGTCCAGGAAGCAAAGTTGCCTCCTGGGTCAGGAGTTATCACCATCACCCTTACTGACAGCCAGTCGACCCCAGATCTGATACCAAACAGTGGAAATGCGCTGTCCAAGTTCAGCCCAGGCCAGAGGATTGTGAGCAAAGGATTCGGGGTTTGAATAACTGGGATTCAGGGCATTTGTTATGCAGGAATAGATCGCTGGTACACCTAATTATGTTAGAGCTGCAAGAAAACCCGGGCTCCCAGTCCTCCCTTACATCCTAGGCATGCATTTTCTTTTCTTTGGCCCCTTCTTGACCTCCTCCACCTCCCAACTCCTTAAACCCTTCTACTGTGTCCTCTGGTACTCAATAGAATTTTAGCAAAATATTATGTCTTCAGCCTCCCATGGAAGAAAACACAGCCTGACATGTGAGTTGGTTTTCCTCTTTGCCCATCACACACTGGGTAATGTGTGGGATGTATGCCCTCCTCAACCCCAGCTGCCACTCCCAGACCCATCTCCTTCTCCCTAAAACCTGCACTATGGGGCAGGTCTGAAGGCCAAGGTTAAGGTCAAAAGAGACAGTGGCAATTCTATGAGCCTCCACCATCATTTGGACCTCTGCAGAGGCAGCAGACTGATGGAGATAGTTGACTGATCTTCCGAGACAGAAAGTGAGAGGACCCTCAGGGCTGCAGGATTTGGGGCGTAGGTGTCTTTGGGGGCATAGTATGATTGACTCTGTGTTATAGGCAGTCAGTGTAGTAAGAGTTAAGGTGTATAATGCAGAGCTCAGGTGTGGGTGGGGGAGCGCAAACAGTCTGGGTAAAGGATGAGAAATGGGTACTTTCTGTCTTTGTTTATTTTGTCTGGCTGGTTTGGGCAGTACTAGAGATTGAAGTTAGGGCCTCATGCATGGCAGGAAAATACTCTACCCCTGAGCTATATACAGCTCCTGTCCCACTTTCAGGTTCTGAAGGCTGAATAGTGCCTTGGCTGAAGCTATGAGTATAGAAGTGTAAGAGATGTAAGAGTATAAGCTGAAAGTGTAAGAGACGCTGCTGTACCACACATCTAAAGGTGCTGCATGAAATTTATCTGGTGAGGTCAGTTCTGGGAGACAGAGCTCAAGAGAAGAGGCGGGTGGGGGGGACTGTAATGCATATGCTAAACTACCCCAGTGGGACAGTAGACATGAACAGATCAAGGGAACAGGAACCAACTTCATCTGTGGGATCAGAGTTTAATGGTTTCCAGAGAGGGTGGGACCATAAGGCAGCTGCCAGACAGTGGTAAAACTCCCCCAACCTATTTCCTTACTCTGAAGGTGGGTAGGGTATGAGGGCTCAGCTGAGCAAGTATGGGCCATGAACTGCCTATCAGGGGTCTCTGGCTTGTGTATTGCTCATTTGTGGTGCATTGAGGGATGAGGGTTGAGTGCCAGTGACTAGGAACTTGTGATGTCTTTTAAAGTGTGTGTGTGTGTGTGTGTGTGTGTGTGTGTACACAGATACCTCTGGAGGCTAGAAGAGGGAATTGTATCTCTTGGAGCTGGAGTTATAGTTAGTTGTGAGCCATCTAGTAAGTATGCTTGGAACCAAACTCAGGTCCTCTGAAGACCAGCAAGTGCTCTTAACTGCTGAGCCATATCTCTAGCCCCATAGTGAAACAGTCTTAGGTCCCTCAAATTCACATGAACACATTTAATGATATGTATTAAGCTGAACCATGTGACTCCCTGGTAGTTGCCTGCTTTATACCTGCAAAAATATCACTTTTTTATGGCTCAAACTCAATATGGTTCTTAAAAGAATAGTACCAGAAGGTCCTATTTATGCTATTAGGAGAGAAAAATATTCAGCAGTCTTAGCCATCTGTGAACCCTGTGAGTCACAGTGACAACTGGCCTGGAAAGATATACCCATTGGTGCAATAGTGGCATAAATGTCATGGGAGTAACCAACCACTTTCTGACTGAATTTGAAGTCTCACCCTGAGACAGAACTCATGTCTGTTACTGTTAGCTGGACCAAAAACCTGCAACTGGCTGGGCCACATGCTCTAAGGGAGAATCTGCTATTATTATTCTGATAAATTTACATAGTATTATATTGTCCTTTAAGTTATTATCTTTATATCCCTAGATTACTACATTTCTTAGCCCACATCAGAGAAGCTTCTTTTTGCAGTAGATGGTGATTAACACAGAGACCCACAAGTAGTGAATACGCAGAGCAAAAGACTACAGAGACCCACAAGTAGTGAATACGCAGAGCAAAAGACTACAGAGGAGTGCGCAGACTACAGAGTGCGCAGACTACAGAGTGCGCAGTTCTAAATGGGGCATATATATCACACCTCCTCCTTCCAAGGCTGAGGGATCATTGCTGACGAGGGGGCAGAAAGATTGTAAGAGCCAGGGGGAGTGGACATAGGCAGTGAAACATTTGTTGAATATGAGAGCAAACCAAAACAGCTATGGCTGCACGTACAAGACCCACACAAGATCAAGCCATCCGAAATCCCAGCATGGATGGGAAAGGGACTCATGAAGTCTCACCCTAGCTGAGGAGTCACTGGCAATTGATGACTACTGAGGGAGAGACCGGATATTTTCTTCAGGAATTTGGTTTCCAAAAGGCTACCCATGTTCCAGTAGGTGCTCCACCCAACCACATACAGACAGCACTAAGTGGACTGGGTGGGCTTAAAAAAGAGAGAGAGTCCATGAAATTGGGAGGGTAGAATGCTATGAGGGACAGGAGGAACTGGAGGGGAGGAGGTGGCAGTGGGTTTGATCAGAACACACACACTGGATAAAATTCTCAACTGAAAGAAAGAAAGCTGCTGCTGAAAGTGCTTTAATGTCTCTCTGAGTAGGGCTACTTATTGCATTGCCAGCCTGGGAGGTCAAGGATGCACCAACTCCATCCGGATCCCTGATTAGGGCTCCAAGCAAACTGAACCCTTTGGTTTGCCACTGTCCTCAGAGCCCAAAATATTCTACATTCCTCCAGTGATCCACTCACCATAGGACTGACAAACCACATGGACCAAGGGGTAAGACTTCCAGAGGACTCGGTCGCACCAGGAAGGCAGGTTGTACTTCATCTGCAAAGCAACATCAGTTTTACAGCATGCATGCTACTTCCATTG
This sequence comes from Ondatra zibethicus, assembly GCA_004026605.1. Lineage (NCBI taxonomy): Eukaryota > Metazoa > Chordata > Mammalia > Rodentia > Cricetidae > Ondatra > Ondatra zibethicus. The sequence continues at coordinate 195,028 of PVIU01000129.1, forward strand.
TTATTAGTAAAGACAAAATACATAGTATTAACTGGGAGATCTGCCATCCTTGAGTTCATCCGCGGTTGGCACTTTAGGGAATTTCCCTGCAGGTAGCTTTAAACTACCTAAAATATACTTCATTTATTTTATGCGTGTGAGTGTTCTGTCTGCATATATGTATGTGCACCACATGTGTGCAGTGCCCACAGAGGTCCAAAAAGGGTGTTGGATCCCCTGGAGCTGGAGTTAAAGTCAGTGGTGAGCAGTCATGTAGGTGCTGGGAACTGAACCTGGGTCCTCTACAAGATCACCCAGTACTCTAATGACTGAGCCATCTCAGCCCTTTACACTATTTTGTAAGTGTTTCTTCTTAGGGTAGCATATATAACAATGCGTTTCATCATGACATCTTCAAATACGTTCCATCGTACTTTGCCCATATTCATCCCTCAGTACCTCTCTTGTTCTTCCTCCCCATCTCTTCTGGTTCCCTTCTTCCCCCCATATAGCCCCCTTTTTGCTTTGATGGCATATATATATCAGTTTAGTTTTTTTATATGTGTGTGTTATATACAAATAATAAAAAAGTACTTTTATGATTATAAGTAGAAATTAGAATATATATTTAAACCTAAATTCTGTAAAGAAGAAAAAATATGATATCTGTACTCCTGAGTCTGGCTTATTTCACTTAAGTGTTAAACTCTTCAACTCTTTAAACTCTACTTTGGGCTCTGTACTTTTGGATGTCCTGGTGTCCTGCTGTGAATGAGGTTAATGTGCCTTGCACCCGGACCCCCCTCTTCCTTCCTGCAAGACCCTCCCAGCAGTCCACTCCACGTTCCCCTTCCATTTCACTGTCTTTTGTCCCTGGGACCAGGCAGTATCTAGATCTCATCCACACAGGGTTCTGTCTGCATCCTTAGCTTAAGCAACTCTCAGTGCCCATTATCTTGTACTGCTTATTCCCGGACTTATCTAGGTTGATGGCCTTGGGTTGGACCCCATGAAAAGTGACTGACATCCAGAACTTGCTGCTTGGCTGGGCTCTCTCTAGTGGCTCCTTGAGCTTGAAATGTGTCACCCCCCACCTTCATACCTCCCAGTCTGAACTCCCACTGCCCTTCCAGGCACCTCAGATGGCATCTTTAAGAAGCCTCCCCATCCTTCCTGACCAATGGTCATCTCCTCCTCTGACTGCTCCTCATGATGTCATGTTCTATTGGGGTACTCAGTGGTAAGCTTGTCTTCTCTCTCTTCCTATAAATAGCCCGGGGCCAACATTCATTCGGTTCTGCCCTCTCTTCACCAAGGAGAGTTCCTTACCCATCAGAAACTCTGAATACATGAATATGTTATTGCATCTTTCCCCAAACGATGTCCTTTCAATATGAGTGGCCTTGTTAATATATTAGTAGTTATTCTGTGATCAGTTTAGTTTTACCTATGGAGAACTATAATGTTCAGAAGCTCTTATAGGCTCTCATTAGCCCTGTAGCAAAGAAACCAGTTTTGCTGGTATTGTTTTGGAGTCTAGCCATGTAGTCTAGGCTGGCCTTGAACCCATAATTCTCCCACTTAAGCTTCTAGGTATTGGGATTTCAAGCACTCGCCACCACACTAAGATGCACGGAAACCTGTTCAATCTTGGCTAACAGAATTTGGGTGGAGGGCTTTGTTTGTTTTGGTCTTTTTAAATCATCCTTACAGGGCTGTAGTCAATGCTCAGTGGTTAAGAGCTCTGGTTGATTTTGTGGAAGGCTCTGGGTTTGGTTCCCAGTGCCCATGCAGCATTTTACAACCATTCTTTAAGTCCCATTCCAGGGGATCTGACACCACCTTCTGGGTTCATGTTATTCACAGACATTCATGCAGGCAAAAATACCCACATATAAAATAAAAATAAGTAAATCTTTAAAACTAGCTTTTCTGTACAGTTAAGAACCAATGCTTTAAAATTCTCTTAGCAGGGGCTGGAGCGATGGCTCAGAGGTTAAGATCACTGACTGATCTTCCAAAGATCCTGAGTTCAATTCCCAGCAACCACATGGTGGCTCATAACCATCTGTAATGAGATCTGATGCCCTCTTCTGGCCTGCAGATGTACATGCAGGCAGAATATTGTATACACAATAAATAATAAAGAAAACATTAAAAAAATAAAAAAAATAAAATTCTCTTAGCATCCTAGACTAGGGCCATTATTAGCTCAGTTTTTTGTGTGTGCAAGTCGGTGGCAGTTTTTACATGTGAATATTTTGGTTTTGGAGACAGTCTCATGAAGCCCAGACTGGCCTCAAACTCACTATGTAGTCAAGAATCACCTTGAATTCCTGATCCTCTTGCTTCCTTCTCCTGAGAGGTGGGATTAGAGATGCAGGGTCCCAGCCTGGCTTGAGGCTGGAGATGGAATCCAGGGCTTTGTGCACACTAGGCAAGCACTCTACCGACTGAGTTACATCCCCAGCCCCCCTGCATGTGTATTCTAATTTTTGTTTTTGCCTGGTGATGGAGGATGCTTTCCACTTTCTAGGAACTGCCATGGACTGGTGGTGAGGTGGGCAAAGGAAATGGGACAGGGCAGGAGAGTTGCTTCTAGGAGGACTCACCCCTGTGGCTTTCTGTTTCGTGTAGGCGTACTTGTCCCGGGTCAGTCTTTCGAATCGATAGGTGGGGGCGAAGGTGATCTCCTCCTCCTCTGAAACAGACACAGGGCCCTCGGTTTGGCTTCCCTGATGCCTCCAACCCTGCTTCCCTCCTCTGCAGGTGTAGCTCTTCCCTTGGTTAGGATATTCAGGCAGAGAGAAGATGGTGGGAAAGGGTACAACGGACAGAGAGGTAGTGTGCTCTCACCAAAGTGCAGAAAGACCTTCTGTTCCTTCCTCTCCAGGAGCAGTTGGTCATGGGCCAGCAGATCTGAATACTGCTGCTGTTTAATCTTCTGGATGATGGTTTCTGCCTCCTAGAATGAGGATATGCCAGGTCAGACCTCATTCCTCACCAAACTTCTCCCTGATCATACCAAGGCCCGGGCCGCAGCAGTCTGGGTTGCTGTAAGGATAAGGAAAGCCTGGAAGGGCTATTATATCACCAGAACTAGCTCCAGGCTGGCCCAAATTTGCATGCGGGATTTGTTGTTTTTGTGTACTGGCTTTTAAACACCACTGTTAGTAATACTTCATGAGATAGGTAGCATATTTCCTTTGCTTTCTCTGGCTCTTTCTGTGAGTACAAGGATATCCAGCTATAAATCCACAAGTGGCCCAGGAATTCCTTCCTGGCTCTGAGCATCACCCTCTTGGAGACCCACCCAGCAAAAATTGGTGCCACCCTGGGGTTGGGTGGGGGGTGTGCTGGCCTTGGTGTCTAGTAGTCCTCCTTCCTGTCTACTTCTCTGTGATTTTGAATCAGGTTCCTGCCCAGGTAAGGGTGGAGATGTGGCAACCCTTCCCCAGGAGGGTCAGGATGTGAACTCTTCCCACGTTCCTACCTGCCTGTTCATTCCCAGGGAGGAATCACCTGGGGATCTCTTGTGAGGAAGGTAATGCTGAGCTGGCTGCAGATGCTCACAGTCTACAGAGCTGTGATGGTGGCTGAAGGCCCAGAGATGGCTCAGGGACATGGGGTCACAAGGAGAAATGCTTGAGATAAAGGGACACCAGGGGTTCAACCACAACTATAAATGATGTGCACTCTGTTCTCAGCAGTTTTCCTAGCCTCTCTGTGTACTTGATTGTAAAACAGGGTTAGCTCCTGCTGTGTCCCCTTTGACCCTCACAGGACTAGAGTGTGGGAATGCATTAAAGTCCCTCAGTGGGAGGGAAACAGGCTGCTAATGCCGCTGATTTCTAGACAGAAGGACACTCATTGTTCCACCCCACACCATCTCCTGCTTCAACTTTTAAGAGCATGAAAAACAACTGTGTGGGTTCTAGATTCATCCTGTGGTCACATCGATTGGTCCCCTTTCTGGAGGAAGGCAAACCGTGCTTTAGATTCACTAATGATCCCCACAATTTGTTGAAATAAGTGAACTGGCCCCCCGAGATGCCTGTGCTTCCTGACCACGCCCAGCTGCCGCTGGCTGGCTGGCTGGCAGGAGTGACAGAGGCAGTGATGAGGGGCGGCCACTGAAATCCCAGGGCAAAGCAGACATAACCAGGAAGAAACTGTAAAGAAAGACAAAGGCTTCGAGACAGGAGCAGTACGGAGTCCCAGAGAGCAGCTGCTGCCTTAGCCTGTTTCTGAGTGTTCCTGTGTCTCTCTGCTCTTCTGTCTGGAGCAGACTCTTGGGAGGCTCTGTCCCCTACAGTTCCCCCCAAGGCGGGCTCTCCTTACCCAGGTGGGCAGTTCCACACGGTAGTTGAGATCCCCAAGCCAGAAGAGGTGGGTGAAGCGGTGAGTGATGTTAAATGGACTCAGCTTCTTGTCCCCCAGGGCCAGGAACCGCAGGATGTTCATATAGTTCTGATTTCGCCTAGTGCAGGGAAACAAGGGCCATCTGGCACATCTCGCATGGGGCACTGTCCTCACTCTGCCCTGACTGGAAGTCAAGGGTGGCAGGTGGGAAATGGAGACTTACACTGCAGCTCTGTCTTAGTGGGCACCTGAGCGCACCTGGGAGACCCCAGTGGGATCACTAGATGGCTATGGTCACGACAGGGTCACTTGAAACAGAACCAACTTTAAGGTATAGGATGCTGCTGAGGGGTGTTTTCCTTTATAAATGGACCAGGTGTAAGGGGCCTATTGGGTTGATGACATAAGTATCTTTTCTGTCCTCCAGATAAGAGTCACATACACCTAGGTCCATACTAGGATACAGCTGTCTTTGTTTAAACAACAGAGGCCCAGAAGGTCTGAAGCTAAGGCTGAGCAAGACATCTGGGTGTGCAGAGGGCTCGGGCCATATGGAGGGGACAAGTGTTGTTACCTGAGCTTTTTTTCACTTCCAGAAGTTAAGTGGCTGTTAACAAACCCCAAGGAGGTTCCATTGAACATGAAGGACACCCCCACAGCTCCCTTGTTTCCTGAGGGAGGGAAGAGAAGAAGCAGAATGTCAGCCAGGCAGCTTGGTCGCGGGGTCAGAAGCTGAGGTAAAGGGCACTAACGCTGTTAACAAAGAGTAAGAGAAGCAGGCTGAGGAAAGAGAGGAAAGAAGACAGGTCACAAGGGGCAGGACATGCCAGTGACAGGCAAATGGTAGCAGCTTTGTGATTTTCTATATAGAATAGAGGAAGGAGGGAGGAGGTTGCTGTCATCCATTTCTGGGTATGGGCATGTTGGGGATCACTTGTACTGAGCAGATACAGGACAGGGAAGACCAAAGCAGCTTGGGATTTGGGGGGGTGCCCCCCAGATGAGTAAACTGACTATCCACCAGGGTCTTGACTGGGATCAAAAACCTTTACACACTCCCTCTAGCTCACACACACCTTGCTGCTGATGTCTTAATTTATTTTACATTAGTGATTCTTAAAGTATGTTCCTGAGGCCAGCACAGTAGCCCCAGGAAGTCCACTGAAGAGGCAGCTACCAGATGCCTGAATCGGAGATTCTAGGGCTTAAAAATATGTGCTTGGCAAACCCTAGAAGGCAAAGAGTTGGTAGACAGGGGCCCACCAACAACTAAAACAGCATATATATTTGGAGGGGGAGAGTGCCTGTTTAATTTTCTTTTGGTGCTGAGGACCCAACCCAGGACCTTGAAGATACTAAGCAAGTACTCTACCACTGGGTTCTGAAGGGACAATCAGATTCTAGGACCAATGGCACTTTGGAAACCACCTGAGTCTTACTAAATCTGAACCCACATTTTAACCAGCTCTCCAGAGCTGGTGGAGACCCTGGATGAGTTTTTGCAGGGGAAACCATCTGGATTTGCTAAATAAGACTAAGGGATCCCAGGGAGGACTCTCAGGGTTTAATCTGGGGACATTGCCAAGAGAAGGAAGAGATGCAGCATGCATAGGAATGGGACTCCCCTCTAGGCTCACCTAGGGTGTTGGCGATGCCTGTCTTCACATTGTCAGTGCAGATGTGGCTGATCCGATTCTCATGCTCTGGCTTGGCAAGCACCACTATGCGAATGTTCCAGAGCGTGTGGATGGCGACCTGGTGGTGGTGGTGGGGGGTGATGATGTGTAGTGTTGGAACCCTGAGCATCCCAAAGGGATTCACCCCAGCTCTCACCCTGGGAGTAAGACACCCTGTCTTGTAATCCCTAGCTTTCAGGGGTAACTTCTAACGATGCCTAAGAATGAGACACAGCGCCTCACAGATGAGACCTGGGGCGGAAGATACTTCCAGGAGGTAAATATTACCCTTTTACGCAGGAGTGGGGAAGGTGGAGGACTCAGGACCCTATTAACTCCTGAGGATGGCCCCTGGATGCATGTCTTTAGCTCCGAAAATGGGGGAACCACTGAGCTCCTTCCTATACATCTTTGGTGCTTGGAAAGCATACTGTCTTCCCCACCCTGGCCTGAGCCAGCTGCTCACTGTTTTAAATGTCATGCTGGTGACTTCTTGCAGGGAGTGCCTGAGTATCTCCAGCCACTCCTTCTCTCCAAGAGGGTCCTCCTGGGTGCCAATCACGTAGATATCATGGGGGATATAATCAGCAGAGTCGTCCCGTGTCTTTCCCTGTCCCTTGGAGAGAAACCAGGACGTGATCTTCTTGGGAGGGGGTGCGTTACCTTCAACAGCAAAACCCAACACCAAGTGAGTTAAAGGCAGGTCAGGTCAAGGGCATCGGGGGATTCAAAATGGGAAGGGGGAGGAAGATCACATCATTACAAAAATCACTGAGGCAATGCCCTAGATGAAGAACTCCGCGCCGATATCACCTTACAAATCAGCTATGGTCAAAGTTCAGTGAGATCTTGTCGCAAAGATAATGAACGGGAATACTGGGAGATCCTCTATGGAGCCCTGATCTAGCTGAACAGGTTGGCAAACATGTCCTGGGCTCTAGGGCAGCAGAAACACACAAGATGTGGCTCTGTCACACAGGAGTTTAAAGTTCCAATTTGAGTGACATGTTCAGGATGGAGGCTTCTACGCCACTGCCAGGAACACCAAAGGCTTCCTGGAAGGAAGTGACATTCAGCTAGGAACTGAGATGAAGAGGCGCTCAACAGGGAAACAGGACGAGCGTGCCATGTTCCTCGGCTTCCATTTTGAAAAATGAGCGGGAGCAGCTCCTCCAAGGAATGACGGGAGATCTACTTCTGGAGATGCCCTAAGGATGAGCAGTTGTTCTTTCTTCCCACACTCCAAAGAGGTGTATGTCTCCTGACCAGCAGAGAGACAGGAAGCCAGGATCCAAACAACAGTCACTGCCAAACTCTGCTCCCCAGGGCTGTCAGTGACCACATATGGAGACCTTCCCATCCTTGTGTCACACGCTTGATCCCCTGGGGGTGAGGGCCTAGGGAGTTAATAGTAGACTAAGATACCTGTTAAATTTGAATTTCTGATAGATGGGTGATTCAGAATAAGTATTCCCCATGCTATAGTTGTCTGTCTGAGAGTCAGATTTAACTGGACATCTTCTAACTACTTGTTTCTAAGTATTTATACCATACTTATATTTATATTATATATAAATTTATATATATAAATACTCATATTTATATTATATATAAATTTAATATTTATACCAAAACATTATCCAGTATAATTGACAGTTAGTATAATGCATATATTTAATATAATAATATATGGTTACATAACTATATATAAATATATAGTATACATATATTTAACCATACACACACATTGTTCCTTAGCTTTTATTTCTAGCTGAGTACTTCTACTAAATAACTATTTAAATATTTCACTTATATATTTATCATATGGAATATGTTACCATATATTTAGCACATATATCTGCTGTTTATGTACTTCTATCCACACACCTATACTAAAAATATATTATTTATATGGAATTTAAACTTAGGACCATTTATCCATCCATCCATCCATCCATCCACCCACCCCTCACCCATCTATCCACCCACTGATCTCTCTCTCTCCCCTCACCTCTTCCCTACATAATACCTCATACCCTCCCAGGGTCAGACTTCTTTCTTTAAGACCTGGGGCCCTTTGTCAAGCTATAGAGTAATCTACTGTGACTGCTCATGGGGCGCATGAGTCCTAAAGCCCATTTTTCTTGTTCACCATCATTGGGCAAAGGTAGAACTCTTTAGAAAAGAGGTTGTACAGATGGGATAGAGACCAGGACTATGAATGAGAGATGGAGGTGCCCCCTTGTGCGGATGCTGAAGCAGGCAGGTGGATCCAAGCAAAACTGGTAGGAGGGCAGGGGCAAAGGGACCCACCCATGTTCCAAGTGCCAATGAAGATGGTGATCATGTCGGGCTCTGGCTGCTCCGAGTGCTTGTTCTTCATCTGCTGCAGTAGTTGGCAGAAGCCTTCTCTCTTCTGAAGGAGGAAGGGAAGACACACTGAGAAGGACCTCCACCTCCCTACACAGTGGCATCTACAAAGGATGTGCCAGCTTAAACATACTGAGGGGTGTTTTATATAATATATATATATATATATATATATATATATATATATAATCATCTCACATCACAGACTGAGATATACATCACTATAAATGAGAAGAGCAACCATCTGGAAAAGCCATGAGCGTGTGGCTTCTTGGACCCAGCCATTCCACTGCCATTCCTTGTGATTTGAAGCCAAAATTTAGGAGCTACACCAAGATCCAGCCACATCAGGGCACTGCAGTGTGTCCATAGGCAGGGGACTCACAAATAACTATATTGTGCACCATCCCTAAGCTAGAACTCCATGGAGTTTTAAGATTATGGTACAGAAGTACTTGAGCCACAGAGACGTGGCCATGCTATATTAATCATGAGAAGCTAAACGGTCTGAAGGCTACCACGGTACTTCCATCTTTAAAAAAACACACGTGGGGTGTGGGAATTCATGCCTTTAGCCCCAATACATGGAAGGTTGAGGTTAGAAGACTGCCATGAGTTCAAGACCAGCCTGTGCCACATAGTGAGTATCAGGCTAGACAGGGCTACATTGCAAAATCCTGTCTCAAAAAAGCCCAAACCAAACCAGAACATAAGAACAAAGAAAAAAAACCCCAAAGACACCTGGAAGGGGATAGTTCAGAGTTAACAGTGAGCACTGTTTTTGTTTAAACTCTTGATTATTTGTATAAGCTATTCTTATTTTTTAAACCAATGATATTGAATTACTTACTCAGTGATGGAAAACTTAAAGAGACTAGGGCCAATGAAATGGCTCAGTGGGCGAAGGCGTTTGCTGTGGAGCTAAGTTCAACCCTTGGGACTCACACGGTAGATAAAGAGAACTGACTCCCGCCAGCTGTCCTCTGACCTCCACACATGCGCGGTGGCATATGCAAGCCCCACCTCCAAATACATAAACCCAATTATTTTTTAAAAGAAAATTTAACAAAACTAAGCAAAGGCAAAAGAATGCATTGAGAAAAGAGACTCCCTAATCTTTTATGCTTATTTTTCCCTGTGTTCACAGTGGGGCATGAAGCCAATCTGTCCCTCTCTTAGTCAAGAGGGCTGTAGGCAATAGGGCAACAGGTTTGAGATGAAGGCACACGAAATCTCCAGTAGTGCAATATGAAAGGCCGGATTCCTGGTGCTCCTGGTTACAAAGCCAGCAATTTTATATGATTTTATATGATTCAGCCTCATCATTGCAAGATTCACAACTGCCCACTCTAAAAACACCAGCTCATCAGGACATAACAATGGCCTCTTTATTGAAACCTGCCTTTAGCCGGGGATGGCTCAAGAGTCGGTGTCTCAACCCTTTTGATCGGGCAGCAACAGGGTAGAAATAACTAGTTTTGGACCCATGCTCCTGAAGCTCAGAACATTGAGCTCTTTTTGCTTTTTCCATCATCAATCTGGACTGGGTCACCATTGTTTCTGTCAGCCCATGCCTGCTATTATACCCTCATAATCACTCCCAGGACAGGTGAAAGTAGACACCTAGGGAACTTGGCAGGGATTACCTCTGTCAGACTGTACTGGGAGCCCCTGACTCCCACCCCACTCCATTAGCTTGTCTCCAGTGTCTGACATGCAGGGGCAGCCACACACACCAGCATACACACCCTATCTGCTTTTCCATCCATTTTCACCACCTCATATAAATGGTACTGCTGAGCACAGACACCAGGGCCTCTAGGTGGGATTCAGACCATTTGAGGTGATTTCTGTGGTTAGCAATCAAGGGACAGAGAACCCACATCTGGCTGGGATGAGGCACATCCAGGGGTTGGTTTTCCTCGTGGCCCATAGTGCGTCTTCCTCTGTCAGCCAATGACAGCGGAGCCATCTTACTTCCACAGGGCGGGGCAGTTTTAAAACAGAAGTCTCCACAAGGAAGCACTGGTCAGCACCCAGATTTAAAACCAAAGCTGACCCAAAGGGATCCTAAATCTAGCCAAGAGATGCTGGTAATAGAAGCCTCCTGGCCAGCTCAGCACCAGGCATGAGGCAAGGGATGCCTTCTCTCCGCTGGGAGACAGCACTCACAATCCTGGGGCAGAGGAACCAGAACTCGGCAAATCGCAGCCGGCCCAGGTCTTGACCACCTAAGCTCAGCATCCCAGGTGTGAAAAGGTTGTTTTACAATCCAGGGAGATTATGACCGCAACACCCCCCCACCCCGCACATCCCAGCCCTCAAGACACATGTCCCTTCTTGTCCTACAGTAGATGTTTATTGTCACTTACTTTAGAGTCAGCAAAAACATATTCCTTCCTCAGGATTTTCTCCTTCTCTGTCTCCACCAAAATCACCAGCTTGTTCAGAAACTTCTGGGACTTGATGAGCTGCAGGACTTCAGAAAACCAGAAGTTCATAGAGTTACCATCTGTTCTTTCAACCAATATGTCCAATGTCCACAGCATTCTAGGCACCCAACCCTCAACCTGACCCTTACATTCCTGGGCTAAGCTCCAGGGGCTCATTCTTGAGAAGTGTGGTACCCAGAACCATCTAGAAGAGGCTTCACTACACAGACATGCAACTCTACCCACCCATCCTGTGATCTTTCTCCTTCCATGCCACTCTGCTTCCCCCCTCCCTTCTGTCTTGCTTAATTGTGAAAAACTCACATAAAAATTGTAGCTTCCGAAACCAAAACAGAACAAAACGAAACAAAACAAAGCAGGGTGGTGGTGACTCATGCCTTTAATCCCAGCACTTGAGAGGTAGAGGCAGCAGATCTCTGTGAGTTCGAGGCCAGCCTGGTCTACAAGAGCTAAGTCCAGGACAGACTCCAAAGTCACAGAGAAACCTTGTCTTGAAAAACAAAAACAAAACAACAACAACAAACCCCCCCCCCAAATTTGCAGTTTTTTTTTTTTTTTGAGCCTGTCTTGGAACTCGCTCTGTAGCCCAAACTCACAGAGACCCGCCTACCTCTGCACGTGCCACCACCACCACCCAGCTTAGTTTTCATTTTTTATCAAAAGCTAAAAGGCTGGGGGGGTAGCTCAGCAGGTAAGAGCATGAACTGTTCTTTCAGAGGACCTGAGTTCAATTCCCAGCATCCACATCAGGAATTCACAACCACCTGTAACTCGAGTTCCAGAGGGATGTGACTCCTCTGTTCTCTTGGGGGCACCTGCACCCACAGACACAGACACATACTCACAATTAAAAATAATAAAGATAAAACTAAAAATGAGTGGGGCGGTGCTGGTGCAGGCCTTTAATCTCAGCATTTGGGAGGCAGAGACTGATGGATCTCTGCATTTGAGGCCAGCCTGGTCTATAGAGCGAGTTCCAGGATAGCCAGGGCTACACAGAGAAACCCTATCTCGAAAAACAAAAAAAAAAAAACAAAAAAAAGAAAGAAAGAAAAAAAGAAAAGAAAAAGGAAAAAGAATCAAATCATTCTATAAGGCTTTTTCCCTTTAGTTAATAGGACCCTTCGTCCACACTTCCCTCCGATGTCCTGCCCCATGAAGGCAACTAATTTCAGTGAACAATTCCCAATGAACTCTTTTGAAATTTATCCCATGTTTCTTGTTCCTTTTTTAATTTTTTAAAATTTTGCTTATTTATTATGTATACAGCATTCTATCTGCAGGCCAGAAGAGGGAACCTGATCAAATTACAACCACCATGTGGTTGCTGGGAATTGAACTCAGGATCTCTGGAAGAGCAGCCAATACTCTTAACCTCTGAGCCATCTCTCCAGCCCCTAATTTTTTTAATATTATGTGCATGGTTGTTTTGCCTGCATGTGTCTGAACCACATACATGTGGTACCCTTGGAGGTCAGAAGGGGACATTAGATTCCTCCAGATTGACTGGAGTGTTACAGATAGATAATGGTTGTTAGCCACCATGTGGGTTCTGGGAACAGCAACTAGGTCCTCTGCAAGCACAAGTACTCCTAACACCCGAGCCAACTCTCCAGCCCCATCCCATGTTTCTTAAAACAAACAAATAAATAAAGGCTGGGTGGTGGTGGCACACGCCTTTAATCCCAGCACTCGGGAGGCAAAGGCAAGCAAATCTCTGTGAGTTCGAGACCAGCCTGGTCTACAAGAGCTAGTTCCAGGACAGGCTCCAAAACTACAGAGAAACCCTGTCAGGAAAAACAAAACAAACAAACTAAATCCTCGGCTTGCTTCCTGTTTCCTGAGGTTTCATTTGAAAAATGTTTTCTGGGGTCAGGAAATGGTTCAGTGAGTAAAATGTAAAATCATTTGCCTCAGTGACCTGAATTCTAATCTCCAGAACTTTAATAAAAATCTGTATTCAGTAGCATGCTTTGTTCCTACAGGGGATGGAGAAAGAATTACCTAGAAACTCCTGAGCCGGCCAGCCAGGAGTATGTACAAGGTGGCAGAAATGACCAGAAATGACGTAAAAAACAAGACTGACTCCTGGAAGTTGTCCTCTGAGCTCCACACAGCATACAACCACAGCTCATGCCCACTCAGGCACACCACACACACACCACACACACACACACACACACGCCCTCCATATACACATACACAACACAGGAAAGATTTCCTATTACATATTAGCTTTCTACCATAGAAGTGAAGGTTTAGGTTTTGTTGTTGTTCACACATACAACGTTGTACCCCCCGATTCCTTATCAAACATAATTTCAGTTTCCCCATCATCTTTCCACATCCTATTTTTGCTGGATAAACACCCAATGCTATGTCACCATGATGATGACGAGGCTCCTGACAGACTAGTACTTGTCTTTTTCTTTGCTCTTCTTTCCCTAAACAAGTTTTTCCTAAGTTGGGGTTCAAGAATGGACCCTTAGCTGAGGGGCTACTGACAGTCGGCTGCTGGGGGAAAGAAATACACCTTTCTTTAAGGTATGGCCACTGGTAGGTACCAGGACCCTGGAGATGGTCTCACTCCCACAAACATATGGGTAGCACAAATTGGACTCAGTAAGAGGACACGAAGTTGGGGGCTGGATCTAAGAGGACTTAGGGGAGGAATCTGGGGTGAAGATGATCAAAACACATTGTGAACATGTATGAAATTATCAAGAAATAAAAATATTAAATGTTTCTTGGGTTTCTGTAATTGTACAATTGCCCTGCTCTCTTCTTTTTCGATGGTGCTGTGGGTCACCCTGCACTCTGAGCTTCCGCCCTAACTGTGCTCTGGGCTTTCTTTGATTCGAACTCTTCCTCCCAATTTGTAACATTCATTCTCGCGTGACTAAGCACTTCTCTGTTGTCTGTGTCCAGTGACTAAGCTCTTTCCCAGAACCTCTAGGTCAGGTGACCTTCCTTCTTCAACACCCTGAAATCGACTCCCCTGCCCCTCTTGTTGGACCTTCTTTTTCATATCCCACGTCTTCCTCTTTCTTTGTTTACACCTTCATTTTGACACAGTATCATCTCTAGTAGCTTTCCAAGACTTATTTTCTAAAACTCACCTGACCTTTAAATTAGCATATATTAACAATCCATTTATTGTGCTGTCTTCATTCACACAGGTGATGTACCCGGATCAGTCCACAGTTTCTCCATGCTGCCCTACTTCTCTCCCTGATCTTGGTCATTTTTCCCCAGCAGTCCTTCCTCTTGGTCTCTTTTGTCCTCCTTCCCTCTCCCTCCCTTTTTCTCATCCTCAGTTCCACCCATTTTCTTGTAAATGGTATCTCCTTGTTCTTCTATAGAGTAATATCTATTCCATCGCCTACAGGAACATTTTCTTCATTCACTGATGGACATTAAAGCCAATTCCCTAACTTGGCTATAATGGATGTGGCTATGATCAACATGGGTGTGCGGATATCACTATGATATCCTGTCAGATGAACGGCTGCCTATTTACTCTGTTAACTGTTTTCCCTTGCTGGTCAGAAGCTTTTTAGTTTTATAGACTCCCATTTGTCAAGCTTTGCTATAGTTCCCGAGCTATTGGAGTTCTTTTTCAGGAAGAAGTCCTTATCTGCAGCTAGGCCTAGCGGCAGACACCATATGGGGTCCCATGCTGAGTCCTGGGAGTTCTTGGAGCACCCACAGAAGCAGAGGAATGCCTAACATAGTCTGTATTCTGTCTCACTCAGGAAGTCTGGGGCCTTTCCATAGAGCCCAATGTAGTGAGTGTCCCCTCTGTTGGAGGTGTCTGCCATGCTGAACCCTGGGAACATCCTCAACCTGGACACATGTGCTATTCGGTGACATGCTTTTCTGGATTCTTTCACTGACACTTGTTACAGGTATGAACTCCCTGGGCTAGTGCATCAATTTAGAAAAGCATGCTGTGCAGGATGGTGTGTGTCAGGAGACTGAGCTAAGAATGCCACTATCGGGTCAAGTCTGAGGTTAGCCTGAACAACACAATGAATTCCAGGCTAGCCCAGGTCATCAGACTCTGCCTCCAAAGACAAAAACAGACCCTCCTCCTGAGGGCTTCTCTTGAATCTTTACCTTTTTACTCTTTTGCTGTTTTTATTCTATTTTTGGCAGGACTGGGGGCCTCACACACAATAGACGAGCACTCTGCAACTGAGAGCTATCTCCAGCCCTTTCAATTTCTCATTTAAAAAATCTATTTCTTTTCGGATTTTTGAAACAAGGTTCTGTATAGTCGAGGCTGGCTTGAACTCCTGATCCCCCTGCCTCTAACTCTGTGCAGAGTGGTTCTTCCTTTTCCTTTCCTCTTTCTGACAGTTCTTGAACATAGACTAGCCTGCCCTCGAACTCACAGAAATCCACCTGCCTCTGCCTCCCAAATGCTGGGATTAAAGGCATGTACCACTACTCCTGGATTTAATTAATTAGTTAATTAATATTATTTTGATTATCATTATTATTACTTTATTTTTTGAGACAGGGTCTCTCTTTGTGGCCCTGACTGTCCTTGAACTTGCTCTGTAGACCAGGCTGGCCCTGAACTCAGAGATCCACCTGCCTCTGCTTCCCAAGTGCTAGGATTAAAGGCATGCGCCACCATACCCAGCTAAATTAAATTTTTATTTAATGTGTAGGGGTGTTCTGCCTGCACGTATCTGTGCAGCAAATGTATGCAGAGCCCTTGGAGGTTAAGGGCATCTGGTTCCTCAGAACTGGGGTTGCAGATGGTTGAGAGCTGTCATGTCTGGGCTGGAGTAAAACCTGGGTCTCTAGAAAGAACGGCCAGTGCTCTTAGCTGCTGAGCTGTTCTTATTTTATAGCCTAACTTCTTTTTATCTATAGGACTCATCCCCCCCCCATGTGTTCTGTCTTTTCATTCATTTTTGCCATGTTGTCCCATACTCCCTTCATTGCTGCAAGCTCAGAAGAATAAAGACATGGAGCTAAGCAAGACACCAAACCTTGAGCCATTTCCAATTAAAGATAGGTTTCAGTAAGGAAGTCACCGTTACATTTTTGTAAGCTGAAGTGGGGACAACTGAGGTTTGCAATTATGAAGTTCAATCATGAAATTTCTGGGTTTTGTGGGGTCTGAGATCGTCTGTGTTGGTTCTTTTGTATGATGAAATGTTTGTGCCCTTATTTAAAGTGCAGGCTGGAGAGGCTCAGTGGTTAAGAGAATATGTGTCTCCTGCAGAGGATATGAGCCAGGCTGCCAGGACCCATGTCAAGCAATTTACAATAGTCTGTCACTCCACTCTAGGGAATCCAAAGCCTCTTCTGATCATCTGTGCACATGCGCACCTGCACGCACACACACACACACACACACAAATTTATAAAATGGAAAGGACAGAGTCCCCGGGTGCTGAGAATGTAGATGTGTACCACAATGCACAGCTTGCACTATTGTTACTGTGTTTTTTGTTTTTTTTTTTTTGAGACAGGGTCTCATTGCGCAGCCCCCTGGTTGGCCCAAGGCTCACTGTGTAGATTACACTGGCCTTGAATTCGTGAAGAACTGCCTGTTCTGTCTTCTAAGTGCTGGAATTAAAAGGCTGCACCACCATGCAGAGCCTAGCACTATTTGAAAAGCAAGCGTCTGGGAGGGTACAGTTCAAGGTCATCTGGCAATGCAGGATTTGCAGGATTTTGTTTTAAACATTTGCTTATTTGTATTTTCTGCTTTCTCGAAACCAGTGAGATATAAATACGTATGGAATGCAATTACAGAGGTGGTGTCAGGAGCATTGGGAATTCTAAACCTTAGCTACACAGTGAATTCGAAACTAGCTTAGAAAACAGCCTCTGTTTCAAAAAAACTAACCAACCAAATAAAACAAAACATCCACAGAAAGAAATCCTCTCTCTCTCCCTCTCTCCCTCCTTCTCTCTCAATATTTTCCTTTTATTTATTTATTTTGATTGATAGAGAAAGCTGCATAAAGGCACACATGAGGCTCTGGAACATGGGTACAGCATGGAATAGGTGAATCTGTCTAAGCAGCATGGGCGGTAAATCACATAGCTGTCACAGTGACCACAGTACCTAGTGCCGAAACCCAGTTCTTGACACTTCTCAGGAGCTCAGTGTGCCCTCATTAGCTGTCACCAGTGACCCCGCTGCAATGGATCTCTTGACCTACTCTCCCTGCCCAAGTGGCACACACTTGTCTAAGCTAGCCGCTTCCGGCACGGGCTTCCTGCTCAAACCATCTGTCGCTCCCCAACTGGACGCAGTAAGGCGGAGCCCTGCCCTGATGCTGTGAGCTCAACTCTACAATTACCTGGCAGCTCCTTATTCCAGAACCCAGAGGCTCTCTTTCCTAGTTCATCTCCCCACCCCCACCCCATTCCCATTTCATTCTGGCCTTATAGCAACATGGGAAGGATAATTATTTTTAGAGATTTATTTATTATGCATACAACATTCTCCCTCCATGTATGCCCACATGCCAGAGGAGGGCACCAGATCTCATTACAGATGGTTGTGAGCCACCATGTAATTTCTGGGAATTGAACGCAGGACCTCTGGAAGAGCAGCCAGTGCTCTTAACCACTGCGCCATCTCTCCAGCCCCGGGAAGGATAATTCTAACAGTGACACCACTGACAGTGTCACCAAGTGGCACCAAGCACCCTCTCCATGCCAGGGCCCCATATATTTTGGTATTCATCCTTTTAACCCTTGCAGCAGCTTTGCAAGATGCAACTGAGGACCAGAGAGAAGGCAACAAACCAAGCTACGATGGCTGAGCTGGGAACTCAGCTCTAGACTTCTAATAATGCTGGTAGTTACCCCAAAACATAGCACCTTGACAGAAGAGATGGGGAGGCAGAAAGGACTTTCTGCTTTGTCTTTAAGCTGGTGATAAAACCCTCATGTGACAGGTACGCTGCCAAGGACAAAGGAGGCCGAGAGGAATCTGAGCTCCAGGCCTGGCTAAGCTCCTCCCACTGCCCAGTCTCAGCTCCCCCCCACCCACTGTTCCCGAACTTGGCTGTGAGACTCTGCTCAGCCATCCTCCCAATCCTAGTTTCCCTGTGGGGGCTTCCATGTCACATGAGACTAACATGTGATCAATCCAGTCTCTTTCCTCTTGGCAATTTCTCCTGGCTTCTGCCAAGAACTCAAGATGCAAGAGGGAAAAGGAGATCTTTTCTTCCCCAGTACTATCTTGGCCCTTCCCTGGCTCTACTCTACCCCTGACAGGGCCAGTGCCCAGGAGGGGCTCAGAAGAGGAAGTGCAGGTTAGCAGGCCCCGCCCCATCCCTGGACATTCTCCCGCCTCAACCCAGAGCAGTGAAGTGATGTGCGAATTGCTCTCATAAGCATGAACACAGGGCTTCTCAAGCCATCTCCACGTGACATCCATTGTCATCACTCCCATTTGACAGACAGAGGCTGGAGGCCCAGAGAGGCTGGGTTTCTAGGCTACTGTGGCACACAGCAGGAGGCAGAGCCTGGATTTGAAGGTGGGCAGTCAAACCCCATGTTGGGATGATGACCCTCAGAGCCACTTGTGGCACTAACTCAACAGCACCAAGGTCTAGCCTGAAACTTCTTGCTTGGGAGTTTTCCCAAAGTCCTCTTCATGAGATACTTACCTGGCCCAGGAAGTGAGGGCATCCAGCACTCCCCTTGCTCTCCAGTTCTGTTTCCACACCACCCCCAGGCCCATTTCTGCTCTTCTTCAAGACCCTGTGTCACTCCACCTCACGGTGTTTGCCCTCTCTGAAGACTCCTCCCTCAAGCCCCTTCCCAACCTGAGGCCTCAGCTCGCACGCTCATTGCTTAAAAGGGCCAGCCTGCTCTGTCTGCTCCCTAGACCATCCCTTCTTCCCAGAGGACCGCTCCCCATCCTATTGTTCTGTTTTCTCCAACGCTTCCAAGTAGCTGAATTGATAGATTTATCTGAATGCATTGATAGATTTATCTGAGTATTTATTCACCCTCAATGCACCAGAATGCAAACTGCATGTGGGCAGGGACCATACGGGCTGCTAGCTGTCCTGGATACTGTTCTGCCCACAGCAGCTTCTTCCCCAGCTGTCATGGGAATCATTCCCACTGTGTACATAAATACTGGACGGTGTGACACACAGTGGCTCGGGAGAGCCCATGAGAACAGCTGGTCTCAGGGAGGCTAGATGCTGAGCTGCACAATAATATACATAATCCAGACAACCCCATGTGCTGCTTACTCAATCGTTCTCATCTCTGAGAACTAGAACCGGAGGCTCAGAGAAGTGGGTCAAGGCCTCCAGCTTCTAAATGACAGAGCAGGGATGTGAATTTGGACCACTGAGACACAGAGTGTTCCATGCGGTTAGTGCTTTGCTAAGGGTGCCAACCCAGCAGCTCTCCTAGCTACACCATCAGGACAAGGCACACACAGAGACATAAAACCCCCATGTATACACAGGGGGCTGCTACGGGGGCAGCAGTGACAAGGAATTCATTTACAATCTCATTTCCAGGGGTATTGACAGAGTATACAGGGAGATCCCTGAAGTGTGTTCTTGTAGCAGGAAAGGAATTCAATGGGCAGGGAGAAGCACTGGGACCACCCTCAAGAATGAGGGAGGGGGACTGGCTTTTGCTGACAGTCACTGTGGTGCCCATAGGCTCATATATTTCAATGCCTGATTCCCAGTTGGTGGAACTATTTAGGAAGAATTAGGAGGGATGGCCTTGCTGGGGGAGGCTTTTTGGTTTCAAAAACCAGCATCCTTAATTAGCTTTCTCTCTGCCTCATGCTTGTGAATCAAGATGTAGATAGGCAGGGGCTGGAGAGATGGCTCAGCGGTTAAGAGAACTAACTGCTGTTCTGGAGGTCCTGAGTTCAATTCCCAGCAACCACATGATGGGCTCACACCCATCTATAATGAGATCTGGTGCCCAGAACACTATATATATAATAAATAAATAATAAAAAAAAGATGTAGGTAGGCTCTCAGCTACTGATCCAGTGCCATGCTGGCCTGACTGCTGCCATGCTCCTCCATCATGATAGTCACGGATGCTAACCTTACTGTGGAACTGTGAGCCCCACCTCAAACGTTTTATTAAGTCGTTGTGGCCATGGTGCTTTGTCACAGCAATAGAAAAGTAACTAAGATCCTTGTTGACCAGACATTTAGTCACTGGTCATCTGTAAGAGTTCCCACACAGAACCAGAACATGAGGTACATGTTGAAGGGTTAGGGTGGGCTGGGGAGTGGGTGGCTTACTTTTTTTGTGGCTGTAGAACTTGTCCTCAGAACCATCCTTGGACTTCTTGATGATCAGTTTCCCAGACTCGACGTCCACTTTGAGATGCATTTTCTGAGGAATCCCCAGGGACTCCGACTTTACCTTCAGAGTGTAAGAGATGTAGTCGTCAGCAGCTGGGCTTTGAGGCTACCAACTCTGATCAATTTGTCTACATGGCTGAGGAACCCTGGGTCAATGTCCTATGTAGGGCTATCTGGAAATTATTTCCAGGCATTCTCCATTCTGGCCTGATACGCACACATTCCACAACACCCCGCTATCCCATAGCACGCCTGAAAATGGCTCGCACTGAAGCCGAGCCAGGCTCGCCCATTGTGCAACCCAGCTGTTCCACCGACAGACTTGGTGGAGGAAACAGATGAACTGTTGGGAAATGGTTTATTCACTGATTAGTTTGACAACAGTTATTAATCTGATGTGTCATCTACTTCTGGGAAGAATCTTACTAATAGATTCACACTCTGGGGCCTTGTTACAACCACTAATTGAATATCTACTGGTAATAATTACGAAGCAGACTCTTGCCTGGGCATGTTCAGAAAATGAAAATCAAAGCTGAGCATGGTGGTACATTTTGGTGGAGGCAAGAGGAGGCTGTGTGGGACTCTATCTCAAACAAACAAACAAACAAACAAACGGGAGTAATAGAGGGGTCAGGCATGATGGTTTTGTGGGTAAAGGGGCCTATCACCAAGCCTGGTGACCTGGAGAACTCATTCTTGCAAGATGTCCTCTTACCTCCACATTCACACACACACACACACACACACACACACACACACACACACACACACACCAATAAACAAATAAATGTAAAATTTTAAAAACAAGGTGGAAAAATTAAATGGAAATCGGTCTTTTTGTGGGATTCCTTTTCAGGAATGAGGAAGGCTTTGGGGTGGATGGCAGGGTGTCTCATGAAGGTGGGACGAGGTTGGGCTGGAAGCACCAGAATAATGAGGGTCCTTAGAGGAAAACCACCTTTCTGTGTCTCAGTCTAAGCCTGTCATTTTTAAGGAAATCACAGAATTGTTTGCTAGAACTGTCCCCTGCTCCAGATACTATTTTATAAGCAGTCTGTGGCCCTCAATTTGATGTTACTCTTCCTTCCCATTTTAAGGAGGACAAAGTTTAAACCACCTTGGGACCAATCAGGAGCCCTTTCTTTACAGGCTCCCCATGAAAGGGGGATTTGCTGATGCAGTTACAGAACCATTTTGATGTTTATCTACTTTTCCAACGAGGCGGTTTCACAGACTACTAGTTCCTGCCACTGGGTTCCTTGTCCTTTTAAAGCCCAAATCAAAAGCCCTCTTTTCAATGGAACCATGGTGGCCCCCAAGGGTAGATCTGGAAGTCAGACTCCACTCCTCTAGGGTCACTTACCTCAAATGTGACTGGAGGGATGAGGGAACGCCTGTTGGGAGACTCAGGACCCTCGTGCAGCAAGGCCTTGACCTGCGGACAGCAATGATGAGTCAGAGTCATAGGAATGCAGAACCGGGGACTTGGACATTCTTGGTGCAAAGAGGGGACTACAGAAAAAAAAAGCAAGAGGTGCTGGAGTAACCTGTGAGTACCTTATCTTCAATGGAAGACAGCAGACTTGTCAGTTGGCTGAGCTTGGCCACCATGTTGATGGGGTTGGCTTCACTGGGCACCTGGGGAATCAAAATGAGCACAAATGAGGTTTGGTGGACAGCGAGCAGGGTGAGGGAGAGATGGGCTCTGAACACTTCCCGTGCTGCTCCCCTTTCCGTCTCTTATCATCCCTGTCTGAAGACAAGGACACTGTGTTATATATAAACACCCCAAATTCCTCATGGCCAAAAAAATAGATCTTCACTGCTTTCCTTTTCCTCACCCACAGTGCTTCTCACCCCACCTACACAGTCCTTAAAACTCTGGGGCCATCCTTGAGCATCACCTTCCCGCCCTCCTACGTCGCCTGAGCTGCTTTTCTTGCTCTACTTCCAAAATATACCCATCCCTACCGCTTAAAACCCTTAAAACTGGTTGCTTCCCACTGCAGGCAGAACCCCAAGCAAGCTCCAGACCCTGACTCTAAAGGTGCTACAGGCTCAGAACCACCCTCCTCCTTGCTTCTGGTCTACCTTGAGCTACGCTTGATAAGGAATATCCAGGGGCCTGAATCTCATCTGGGAAGGGCATCTTGCCATCGAGATCTCAGATCCATAAAAAGCTCCTCTCTGATACCATAGCTCAAACCTGGCTGTCACCATCAAATTACCCTGATGTGGTCAGTTTCAGTCACCACGGGGTGAAGTCGTTGCTTTCAATTGCTAGTATGTGGGTTCCATGAGGATAGACACCAAAAGCACAGGGTTCAGGGTTTCAACAATGATGTCTGGCTAATAAAGATGCTTAACAGACCTGTTTAATGAACAATGGGGACCAGAAGCCTGTAGTCACTTGTCCAAAGACACACAGCCAATAAATGACAGACTGGGTCTGACACCCATGGATGCTAGGCTTAGCTCCAAGCATATATTTATAGAATAGACATTTGCAAGGCTGAGGCGTGAATTGCATGAGTGAGGTTCAAGTTCAATTCTAAGTACTGAAAAAAAAAAAAAAAGAAAAACAAAAAACAAAAGAAAAGCTAAATTCTAAAATATCTCTTTTTACCTTGGGAATGCTGTCCTGCCAGAGAGGCAGAGTTCACGAGGTACCGCCCCTGCCTCCGGAAGTAGGATGGACAAACTAGACCGGCATATGACTAACTGGAACACTAGCCCTTCCCACACCCTTTGCTTGTGCTATCACTCAGGCTACACTGGCTTTTGATTCGCTTTGTTTCCTGTTTGCTAGAGACAGGATCTGGATATAGAGATAGCCTAGGCAGGCCTTCGACTTTCAATCTTCCTTTCTTAGCATCCTATAAGCTGAGCTTATGGATCTGTGCCATCAAACCTGGTTTTGGCTACAGGGTTTCCCTGTGTAGCCCTGGCTGTCCTGGAACTCACGCCGTAGACCAGGCTAGTCTTGAACTCACAGAGATCTGCCTACCTCTGCCCCGTTAGTGCTGGGATTAAATGCATGCAATACCATGCCCAGCTTAACTACACTTTTGAAAGAGTTTGTAGGCCTCACTCGGGACTCATGCCATTCCCTTGGTCAGCAACTATTTTGACTGTCATATTTTTTCGCCTCTGCCTCCCCAGGGGAAAAGGCTCTATGGTGGCAAGAGTCAGAGCCTTGTTAAGATGCCAGACACCTATCTGGGCGTATCTGCTCCTTTCCCCACTGCGCAGGGTTGGGCATTACTACCTGGACAAGATATGAAGAGCCAAAGGGGATAAGACTGAACTCAGGCACAGGGGCCAGTCTTCTTTCCCTACCCGTGTTAGGTCACTGCTCTGGACTATAAGGTCTGAGGGCCTATCAAGATAGATATTCTTGGGGCTGACAGGTGGTTGATGGTTACGAGCATTTTCCAGTCTTCCAGAGGACCTGAGTTCAGTTCCCAGCATCCACACTGGACATCTTACAACTACCTGGAACTCTAGGGGATCCAACACCTTCTGGCCTCTGTGGACAACTGCAACTACACACATCACACACATACACCTGGCCTCTGTGGACACCTGCACACATACACACTAAAAACAGCTGAGTGTGATCGCACACCACACGCCTTTAATCCCAGCACTGGGGAGGCAGAGGCAGGTGGATCTCTGTGAGTTAAAAAAAAAAAAAAGATAAACATTTAAAACAAAAATAATACTTCTCTTCTTTATGGGGGGTCAGGAGTGAGACCCGAATTCTACCCCATGTAGAGGGTGCCACTTCTACGCTGTGACTGTGTCTTGCTTCCAATTGCAAGGACAGTCCTCCGTGTTGCCTGCTGGTCTTAGCCTGGCCACTGAAGGCCCAGCTCTGGAGACCTGGTCTCTCTCCTTATCTATTTCAAAGATTTTGGGTGTGCGCTCCCATTCAAACTATTTAAATGCCTGTGTCTGGTAGTGCCCATTTTGCCTAGACTTGCATTTACTTTCTTAGAAATTAACCCATCCTTCACTTCAAAGACAGCAAAGAAACAGTTTCCCCGGCTCTGATGACTATTTTTAGTTGTATAAATAGAACACAAATATCTCTTCCCTGTAAAATCTTCGTGGGAGACCAAAATAGGCTACCTCAAAATATTCTTCTCTGGCATATTTCAAGATGGCTATTCAGAGCAACTACAGATAGGAACAGGCCCGAAAAGCTGTCCTTTTGTAAAACAGATCATAGCCAGCTCTGTTAGTAAGGTCAAGGGTGATGGAGAGGAGGGTCTCTGCCCTCTCCACCTCTCCCTTGTCTGGCACTAGGGAAGCTCATATGCACAGGACATTTGGAGCAGGAAGGGACTAGCATGACTTTCACCTATTCGGTTCCCCTCCCTTTTTTCTGATCGGAGTCTTGTTATGTTGTCCATACCTGTCTAGAACTTCTGGGCTCAAGTAATCCTCTTGCCTCAGTCTTCTGAAGAACTAGGTCTACAGCAGGTACTGCCTTGCACAGCTCATCTAGTATCAAGGCTGCTATGAAGACAACCTGTCTTTCCAGGAATTTCCTTCCTCAAGCTCCCAAGAGCTACATGGTCACTAGATTCCAGCATACCAGGCTCTAAGCCCCTAACTACTCTTTTTTGTCTGAGGATGGCCTAAAAGTTGCCATCACAGGGCTGTCTCAGAGTCCCACATTTTTGTGACACCCCCACTTACGTGCATACTCCACTGCCAGCTTGCTCTGGAATCTCAAAATATTAAAGCTTCAGAGTAATTTTAACACCCCTACAAACTTATTGGCGGGCCCATTTCTCTCCAGCCCTACCGGTCACGTGGCGGTGACCAGCATCCTTTGGATTGAAATCCTCCTAGCTTGGCTCGTGCCTGCTGCCTTGCACCCTCATTCTCGTTCCTTCTCCTACTGCTCTGTAACATGCTGTCTTCAAACAGCAAGGGAGAATGCCGGGAGCTCACGCCACAGTGGCGCCTGCACCATGGACTGAATCCTCTTAATTTATTCTGCCACATTTCACCATCTTTTGCCATCCATCTGATTTCCTGTCTTCATTTTCTGAGACGAAGCATCAGTTCCTACCCTGGTCAGTGTCTCTCAGTGACCGTGTGATTTCTAAACCAGCTTCCCACACAGAGGACTCCTTGGAGGATGCAGGCAGTCTTTCTTTTTTTTTTTTTTAATTTTTTTTGTTTTTAATTCCTCTCTCATCTAATATATTCCCACTGCAGTTTCCCCTGCCTCCACTCCCCCAGATCCACTCCTCCATTCCCCTTCAGAAAAGAGCAGCCAACTTTTCTACACAGTTCATCTGCCCTTCAGAAAACCTGTTTCTACTCTCGCCATCAGAGGAGCAAGGCCCTGTGAATGTCACTATTATTTCCAAAACCAAAATTACCGGCTGCAGTCAACATTTCTATCTGATAAACAAGAGAGGAGTTGGACAGCATTTCCTGGTTACCCATGGGGGCAAACATCTTTCCTCATACCTACTGTCAGTGAGCAGCTCAGTTTATAGTCTTTCCCCCATTGAAGGCCTGGGTAAAGGGGATGGGGAGAAGGCTTAATTTTATAATGTGCCTGCCATGCAAACACGGGGACTTGAGTTTGGATCTCCGGCATCCAGGAAAAAGCTGGGCTTGGCGGCAGGCATCTGAACTCCAGCACTGAGGGTGGAAGTGGGGGTGGGGATGGGAGAAGGGTTTAATCCTTGAAGATTATTGGCTGGCCAGCCAAGGTTAATCTAGGCGAGCTCCAGGTTTGGTGAGAGAATGCTATCTCAAACACAAGGTGGAGGGGCCCGTACGAGGGCTCATCAGGTAAAGGGATGGCCAGGGTCTACCGACTGGAGTTTGATTCTGGGACTCAGATGGTGGAAGGAGAGAACTGACTCCGGCATGTCCACTTTCATACCCGTGCCCTGGTACATGCTCATGAGTGCCTGTGTGCGTGCACACATACAATAAATAAATAAAATGTGATAAAAAGCATCAGGTGGAAAACAAGTGAGGAAGGCACCTGACATTGACCTCCGGCCTTCACATGCAAGTACATGTACATGTGGGCACACACACATTCACATACATGTACCACACACACACACACCACTCCCCTTCCACATACATGCAACAGCCTTTAGCCAAGTGTGTTCGCACATGCCTATAATCCTAGCACTTTGGAAGCTAAGGCAGGAGATGGAAAGCTGGAGGCCAATTTCCCCAAATCAACAATAAACATACATCATTAGTGTGCCAGGTTTTGTACAAGCCCATGGGAGGCCTGCCCTCTTCTGAATGGAGAGGGGCAGGGAGCGGATGGGGAAGAGAGGAGGTAGGCAGGCGGAGGGGATGGGAGGAGAGGAGGGAGGGGGAGCTAGTTGGTATGTAAAATAAATGAAAAAAAAGTCATTTAAATGAAATTTAAAAAAAAAACTTAATATAAATGTATTTAAATAAATAACTTAAATTTTTGAAGATATAAAAAATACATCATTAGAATAGGGCTAGTTTTTATCTATTTTATTTCCTTTTCCTAGTATTTACAGTAAGTAATATTTGTGTGTTTGGATACTGCCCTCTCTGACCCTAGACTATGTTGTGCTATTTCACGTTCTCACCCCCCACCACCCCCAACCCCCACCAGGTAGAGTTTCTAACAGCTCTGGCTTTCTGAGAACCGCTTTATAAACCAGGCTGGCTTTGAACTCAGAGATCCGCCTGCCTCTGCCTCCCGAGGGCTGGGATTAAAGGCGCGCGCCGCCACTGTTACACGTGTTCTCACTTTTGACAAGGCTGTAATATTAGGATCTAGGTCCTGGCCCTTACTTGATTTTAAATTTACTGAAAGCACTAAAAATACAGATAGATAAACCTATGCTTAATTTGACCCTAGTCTCCTGCCCAGCCATGAGCAGCTGCGGGGGAGGGGCACCACCATCTTGCAGTCCCTGGGGTTAACCGTACGAAGAACTTTGGGACCTCGTGGTTTCTTTTCCTTCCAGTTTCTGAGGAGAAATGATGGGAACGGCCTTGCTTGCCTCCTCATCCATCACCAGGTAGTTTGTTGGATGGGTGCACTCTCTGAAATCAGAGGCTGCCTTTCCAGGGCAGGGGTTCTACCCCACCCCCCCACCCAGATGTTTACACCAGAAAAGGTGAGTGGTGCTTCCGTTGGCCTTCAGAGTCCCCCAGATGCTGGCTAGCCCTTTCCTCTCCCTGGCGTAGCAATTTCATCTTTCCAAACTCAAACCTCCCCCTCCCCGTACCTGAGGTCGCGGTCGGAGGCCTGGGGAGAGCTGCTGGTCAAACAATCTCTGCAGGGACTCCAGGGATGGGAGGGTCCTGACGACTTCCCTGGAAGTGGAGAATCGGAGAATCGAGGCAAAGCTCAAGAAATAGTAGGAACCAGAAGCACTCCAGGCAACACAGGCCTGAGCTATCGACAGGTCACACCCCAGTGGCAAATCCCAGAACCCTCCCCAGTATGACATGCCCGGGCAAAGATCATTCGTCCAATCAGCCTGGCCCACCCTCCCACCCTTCCGATCTCCATCAGACTGGAGCAGAACCCACTCTGCGCTAGGCAGCCTGTAGGAAAGTCCAATCTCGAAACAGATACTACCTTAAAATCACTTAAGAACATGCTCCCCAACCTTTGGTGTCTGTAGGAAAAGCATGCACGTGCGCGCGCGCGCGCGCACACACACACACACACACACACACACACACACCCCTCATTAAAAATGCAAACACCTGGCTTCACTATGATTTGGTCTGGAGAGCCAAATTTTTATTCTTTTATTTACTTGTGTGTGTGTGGGCGTACGTGTGTGTGATGAGTATGTATGTATGTATATGTGTGCACATGCATATGGAGGCTTGAGGCTAACTTTAGCTGTCTTTCTCTATCACACTCCATTTTATGTTAGGGGTAGGGTCTCTTGACGAACCCAGAGCTGGCCAGTTCAGCTAGTCTGTCCAGCCAACTTGCTTCAGGGACCCCATGTCTCCAGGGACTCTTCTCTCTTTGCTTCCAGCGTGCAAACCAGTGTGGTGTGAGCCACCACACCCATCCGGCCTTTGTATGGTAACTGAGGATCTGAACTCTGGTCCTTAGACTTGTGCAGCAAGAATTTTATCCATTGAGCCATCTTCCTAGCCTCCTAGAAAGTGCATTTTAAATATGTAACATATGAGCAACGCTAAGTGGGCTCAGCAGATAGCATTATGTATTTATATGTATATATATTTAACAATAATAAAGAACACAAGAAAGGAATTTAAGTGAGTGGAAGGGGACTTGGGAGGAGTCTGAGGGAGGAAGGGGGGAAATGATACAAATACAGTACTCACATATGAATTTTTTTAAAAAAAATTTTGATGGCACGTGCCTATAATCCCAGCATGTAGGAGGCAGAGGCAGGTGGGGTGGATCTCTGAGTTCAAGGCCAGCCTGGTCTACACTGTGAGTTTCAGGACAGCTAGGATTAAACAGAGAAGGGGACAAAAATGGATAAAGAAAAATAAATAATTCAATTTTGGGGTGCTGGGTAGGGGTCCCTGTGTTCAGATTCAGATCTGGCAGCTAAAGAGTGTCAAGTCTGTTGATAGCCCCAGAACTAGGTTTGCTGGATTCTCTATTTCCATCTCTTTCTGTTATTGTTACACCCTTTAAATCAGAGTGGGAAGTCTTAAGTTTGATTTTCCACTTAGCATTTTATAAAAAATAAAAATAAAAAAAACTATCCATGATTCTACATGTTTAACATCCTAAAGTTTTCAAAATTAAGCTAACAAGAGATGTGCCCAAATCATTGTCTAGAAGCTGGGGTTAGTTTGAAATCTTTGTTACTATAAATACTGTTTTTTGATTTTTTGTTTGTTTTGTTTTTGGTGTTTGGAGACAGGGTTTCTCTGTAGCTTTGGAGCCTATCCTGGAACTAGCTCATGTAGACAGGTTGGCCTTGTAGATCTTGTAGATCTGTCTGCCTCTGCCTCTCGAGTGCTGGGATTAAAGGCATGTGCCACCACCGCCTGGCCTTACATAGCCTTTTTTAAAAATTTCTGATTACAAAATTAGGAGAACCAGGGGTTGTGGCTTTATTTCAATGTTGGCAACTCTTGTGACAGCACCAGTGGCCAGGTAGCCAGTACTATTCCTGTGACAATGTCTTGATTGCCTTCTGTTTTGCTTTTACAGCCTCCTTCTCCATCTCCCTTCCCTCCCCATGCCCCTCTCCCACCCCTCCCCCTAGGCTGGCCTCAAACCTGCAAGTAGCTGAAGATGACCTTGAACTTCTGATCCTTTTGCCTTTGTAGTGCTGGGATTATAGTTTTGTCCTGCCACAAAGGTCTAAATGGCATTTGGGATTGAACACAAGGCTTTGTGTATGCTATGCACACATTCTACAACTGAATTTTCTCTCTCCTTTTTATAAAGCCCATAGTTATGTCATACTTTAGGACTGAGCATGCCTGGGTGCCTGAGTGGGCTTCTATATTAATTTCTAATGCCTTTAAGTATTTTCCTGTGGTTTATTTCTACTCTGTTTCTCTCTAGATAAACTGACTACCTCTTTCACCAAGTTTTTGTTGGGAATTTTGCCATTTTCATACGTTGCTATAAAGTTTACTTAGTGCTTTTTGCATTATCACATTATTTCCATTCTAGATGGATTAGATGCTGTTATAAAGTGATTTATAACTTTTTATTCCCCTATTACTTTTTCTCTAGCAGCTCCTGTATAGTTAGAAATTTATCACTAATATTTACTAGGGAGCAATTAAAATTTTCTTTGTATCTATGTTGTTGGAACCCACAAGACTGAACAGTAAATGCACAGCTGACAGAGTCATAAAGGGGACAGCTTATGGGGCACCCGTTTTGCAGAGCTGCGGGAACACTTGTCTTTTGGAAAAGTCACTGTCATATCTGTGGAAACCTTGTGAAGCTGTGATTCTTCCCTTTGAAATGGGATTCAGTCCCAGAACACCTCTGCACTAATGGGTAAGGCAGTGGCCTTGCTCCAGTCCCCCCTACCCCTGAGGGCTTGGAGCGAGGGCATTCACTCTTTATTCTAGCAGTCAAATTTACAGAGAGTCAATCCCACAACATTACCTGCTAACACACCACATAGAAATTTCTATAGAAGACAGGCTGCTGAGCAGGAAAGCAGCATGCCCCACCTTTGCTAACAAACAAATCTGGGCGTCCCCAAAGCCGGTTATCACCAAAGAGATTAGATGAGGAGAATGGGGGAATCAGGATTCAGGGATTTTAGCAACTTTATCTGATGGTTTGGGATGTCAGGTACTTCCCCTTGAATGCTGGCTCTTTCCTGGGTCAGGCCACCTACTTTGGAGCACTGCTTTGCCAGGTTCTACCTGCCCTTTTGTGATTTTGATATGCATATTATCATTGTCCTTGATATTTCCCACTCACGCCTGTAAAACTAGGAACCTTGTGGAAATCAGCCCTTCTTCTTCTTCTTCTCCTCTCTATTTCTTCTACTTCCCCCCTTACTCTCCTTCTTTCTTTTCCTTATTCTTCCCCTTATTTTTCTTCTTCTCTGAGCCCTTATTACTTCACTTTTTTACCTCACACGAAAAATAAAGAAGATGCAGAGGTAACATACTTGAGTTAATTTTTTACTCTCAGATACTCGCCTGCCATAGACATCCAATTCTGAGCCTTGAGGGGGTACTGAGGCTGGTACGCAAGGCCCCCATAATATGTGTGTGTGTTCTTCTTGTAGAATATTATTTTACTGCCGGGCGGTGGTGGCGCACGTCTTTAATCCCAACATTCGGGAGGCAGAGGCAGGGGGATCTCTGTGAGTTTGAGACCAGCCTGGTCTACAAGAGCTAGCTCCAGGACAGGCTCCAAAGCTACAGAGAAATCCTGTTGTCTCGAAAAACCAAAAAAAAAAAAAAAAAAAGAATATTATTTTGAAATGTGTTACTTTTGTTTACGCTCTGGAACATTAGTTTAATGATGCAAAGATGTGTTTGATTAAATAAAGTTCACCTGTGGTCAGGAGGTTGCATCAGCAACTGGCTGACAGGAAGTTGTAGGAAGAGCCACTAGAGAAAGGAAGGAGGAGGACTTCAGGGGCCAGGCATCAAGTCACCCAGCCAGACACAGAGTAAGAAGGGAAGAAAAGACCCTAATCTAATCTACATGGGAAGTAGAAAAAGATCTCCTGGGTAAATTGGGAGCATGGGGATCACGGGAGAGGGTAGAAGAGGAGGGGGAAGAAAGAAGGGGAGTGGAGAAAAACATAGCTCAATAAAAACAATAAAAAAAAGGAAAGAAAGAAAAGGTCTGTAGGAATAGAGGAAGATAAAAGCTCCGAGGCCAAAGATTTATGGGATAATTTTAAGATAAGCTGGCTAGAAACAAGCCAAGTTAAGGTCAGGCTCTCATAAACTAAGAATGAGCCTCCGTGTGTGATTTATTTGGGAGCTGGGTGGTGGGTCCTCTCCCCAAAATCAAAAGAGTAAAACATTGCACAACAGTGTATGCACACATGAGTGTGCGGGTGTACCTGTGCCCATGGAGAGGCCAGAGGAAGATGTCAAGTGTCTTGCTCTAGCCTCTTTGCCTATCCCCTTGAGACAGGGTTCTTCATTGAAATTGAAGCAAGGCTGATGGCCAGCCAGCCCCCACTGATCCTCCCATTTGTCTACCTTAGTGCTGGGGTATGGGTGAGATTTATTTATTTTTGTTTGTTATTTGTTTTTTTCCTGAGACAGAATTTCCCTGGACTCACTCTGTAAACCAGGCTTACCTGGAACTCAGAGTCACTTGCCTCTGCCTCCCTCCCAAGTTTTAGAATTAAAGATGTGCACCACCACCCACAGGTTGTGGGCATTTTTTAAAAAATTTTTATGTGCATTGGTGTTTTACCTGCATGTATGTCTTTGTGTGGGTGACAAGTCCCCTAGAACTATAGTTACAGACAGTTGTGAGCCACCTTGTGGGTGTTGGGAATTGAACCCGGGTCCTTTGGAAGAGCTGTCAGTGCTCTTAACTGCTGAGCTGTCTCTCCAGCCTTGTGGGTGAGTTTCTAAGCAGGGTATCGTGGTTCATGCTTATAAATTCAGCCTCCTGACTAAGGCAAGAGGAGAGAGGGGGTCAAGACAAGATGAGCTACACATTGAGACTCTGTCTCAAAAAGAAGGGAAAAGAGGCAATTTTTTTTTTTTTTGAGACAGGGTTTCTCTGTAGCTTTGGAGCCTGTCCTGGAACTAGCTCTTGTAGACCAGGCTGGACTTGAACTCACAAAGATCCATCTGCCTCTGCCTTCTGAGTGCTGGGATTAAAGGCGTGCACCACCACCGCCTGGCAAAAAAAGGCAAATTTTAAAAATTAGAGGAAGGGAGGCTGGAGAGATGAATCAACGGTTAAGAGCTGGCTGCTGTTGTGCAGAACCAAGTTAGATTTCTGAGTAGCCATGCATAGTGGCTCACAATTTCTTATCATTCCAGTTTCAAGGAATCCTCTGCCCTCTTCTGGTCTCTATGGGTACATGCACAGACATGGTACACATACAGATAAGGGGACACACACACACATGCATATGTACACACAAAAATAAATTTAAACAAAAAAAGTAGAAATGAATTTTTGTCTATCTGAACATCTATGTAAATAATTATTTTAAAATAATTATTTTAAAAATATTTTTCGGGGGTTGGAGAGATGACTCAGCAGTTAAGCACACTGGTTGCTCTTCCAGAGGTCCTGAGTTCAATTCCCAGTAACAACATAACCATCTATAATGAGATCTGATGTCCTTTTCTGACCTGCAGGCATACATGCATACAGAACACCGTATACAAAATAAATAAATAAATCTTTAAAAAATTTAAATTTACTTTATGTATATGAGTTTATGTGCACTTTATGTATGACTTGTGTCTATAGCGGTCAGAAGAGGGCATCAGATCCCCTGGAACTAGAGTTACAAATGGTTGTGAGCCTCCCTATGGGTGCTGGGAACTGAATCAAGGTTCTCTGTAAAAGAAGCAAATGTTCTTAATCGCTGGGTCATTTCTCTAGCCCCCCATGCCTTTATTTGTTGAATCTGTCACTAAATTGGAGTTTTCTGTATGCTGACTCATCTTTATCTTAGTTCTCAGACCGGGTGCAGAGGCGGCCCTCAGTGCTGGCTAGAGGGTTAGTGAACACGTGGATGAGTGAACACACCTATCTAATCGAGCACTTCCAACACTGGATTTACAGGGGATGCACCTGCAGGGAGGTCAGGGGGAAGGGAAGCAATTTGTTCCAGCATTCTGTGCCTGGCCACCACCTGATCTATAATAGCGAGGAAGATGTGTGCGGGAGGTTTATTCCAGTGTCTTGAATGACTTGAAGTTAATTATTCAATAAATAGAGATATATGAAGCTTTTTACACTGGAATAATGTACGAGAAGCAGGCATATCAGGGAAGCTGCTGTCACCATAGTGATGGGGTAAGGCAGGGGCTGGGGAACTCAGTGTTGTGGGGAGTCGTGGAAGGACTAGCAAGGACACAGCAAAGGTCAGGACCGTGTCCAGGCAGAAATAACAGCTTGTTATGAGCTGTCACAAAATTTTAATATATATATTAAAGAAAAGGCCATTTGTGTATATTTTCCCCTAGTGATAATGATTTGTAACAACGGAACAAAATATATCATGGAGATGTATAAAAACCACAGCCCGCTTCCAGCTGGCTGCACCACAGCATCAGCCAAGAAAGCCAGGTCATTGAAACAAATGGCCAGCCTAACGACCGCTTGGTTTGTCAAAGAAATTATTTGTCACGTTTACCAAATGTGACAAATGCCTGTGCCTTTAAAAGCCTTTAAATAGAACAAGGAACTAGATTACTGGTGATGAAAGACTCTTTTCTGAATATTAACCAAATGAAGATTGGCACAGCACCAGAGAAGTGGAAACTGCTTCAAATGTACCAAAGCATGAAATAGGGCAGGCCCACTGCAAGCCCTCGCCCCATGAGATGTTCCCCTGCTCTTTGTAAGCGGTTTGTTTGGGCTCCCGTGACTGTTTTCAGCTGCTTCCTGGTGTTACTTTCCCTTGCACAGCTGTGAGCATTTGAAATATTCCCTGCTAATTCCTCACACTGCACTGCAGACCAGCCTGACTTTTTGGTCTCCTGATGGTGAAAGTACAGTTATGGGGTTATTTTGCTTTTTAAGGCAGGGTCTCTCTGTAGGCCTCGCTGTCCTAGAACTCATTATAAAGACCAGGTTGGTCTCAAACCCACAGAGATTCGCCTGCCTCTACTTCCCAAATTCTGGGATTGAAGGCATTCGCCATTAGTGGCTCCAACCAAAGTGTGCTTATGTTTGAAGTTCAGTTTAAGGTTAATGAAATTCAAAATGTACAATCAAAAGAATTTTTAAAAAATCATCAATTTTACCAATTGGTCAGTCATTCAATAACTTCAGTGTTAGGGGATTGACGTTATGGTGAATCTGCTCACTTTAAAAACTTCCGTCACCAGGAGACTTGAGCTGTCACCACCCCCACACAAAATGACTTTATTTCCTGCTGGTGCCATTATGTGTGCGTTGGATGTGGAGGCTGTAGCAAGGAGGAAAAGTGGTGACAAAAGTCTAAGGGACTTGATCAGATGGCTGAGATGGCTCAGCGGGTCAGAGCACATCTGTGCAAGTCTGACAGCCCAAGTTCAATCCTTGGGTCCCACGTAAAGGCAGACAGAGGGAACCAACAACTCTGCAAAGCTGCTTTCTGTTCTACATGCACAGCATAGCACATGTGTGTTCCCCCACCGCCCCGCGCCACACACACCATAAATAAAATATATATATTTAAGGGCCAGGTCCTGAGTAAATGAGTTGGCAATGTTCTCCACCTTTCTTTACAGAGAAACTGCCTCTAATTAATTTGAGTGAAAACAAATGACAATAACAAAACCGAAACAGGATCGGAACACTCACTCACTTAGCATGCACAAGGCTCTGCATTCCCAGCATGCATACACGCACCCCCAAACAACAACAACAACAAACAAACAAACAATTAAGCAACCTTTCCCAGTCCAGTAAGAATTCAGATTCTATGAGAACAAGAGCTTCAAGGGAGCACGGGGCTTTCCAGACTCTGCCTGCTGTCCAGTTACTGTGAGTGCAGCAGAGACATTTGGACAGAGAGGAGAACATGAGGTCACTTTAATGAGTGCCTTCTCTGGCTGTGGCCATCCTCTGCAGGTGCCATTAACCACTGGAAGCTTCCTGCATCCCTCCCTCGGGGACCTCCATTACCCATGGAGTTCCTTGCAGAGCAGCGAAGTCAGCTTCTTCAGGTGAGGGAGGTTGCTGGAGCCTGTCTTCAAAAAGTCAGAATCCAGGACGAGCTGAGTGCTCAAGTAATCCTGGATAGCTTTGAGATGCTCCTCTGCGAGCCTGAAAATCAAAAGGGAAGTGAAAATCCGTTTCATCTGTTCCAGCCACAGAGACGGTGACATGTTGAGGATTCCCAGCCTCTGGTTGAGACATCTTTGGGCTATCAGTGTGCCTGTGTGAAGAAGGTCCCTCAAGTGGGACTGCAGAGGCAGAGGAATAGACCGAAGCCAGGTACAGGCTAGCAAGAATACCTCTTGGGATGAGCACTTTTGGATACTATTGGAGGGAGATGACAGGGTGAAAGGGCTGGGTGCAGGGGAATGGTTATTTTTTGTTTTTATTTTCTTTAGACAAAAAAGCCTCCAAAACATATGGAGGGGTCAGTTTTCCATCTCCTCAGCTCATATTGCTGGAATCCAAGTGTTGGAAGTACAATCCAGCCTAGAGGAAACAAGCAGGTCTAACCCTCATACAGAGTCTAAATTCATAGTCAAAGGTGACCCAGGGCACTACAGTAATAGAGGGGTTGGGGTCACCCTGGGCCTCTATGGCAAAGTCAATGTATTATTATTATTATTATTATTATTATTATTATCATCATTGGTTTTTTGAGACAGGGTTTCTCTGTGGCTTTGGAGCCTGTCCTGGAACTAGCTCTGTAGACCAGGCTGGTCTCCAACTTACGGAGATCCGCCTGCCTCTGCCTCCCGAGTGCTGGGATCAAAGGCGTGTGCCACCACCGCCCAGCTGTCAATGTATTATTAATTTTGTTTCCTTAGGGATTGGAGGTGCAGGGAAGTGTGATATGGTCTGCCTATGCAGTCCAAGTTGGGTTTGAACTCTTGATCTTCCTGCCTCAGCCTCCTTAGTGCTTGCACGTCCAGTTGACTTTACAAGTGTTGGAATTATAGACACATACCACCATGCCTGGCTTCTTTGTGAGGGCCAGGAATGTGAGACCATGGTCAGGTGGCCTGACTTTGCCTACCCACCAACCCTGAGCCCCTATTTGGCCTGGCCTTTTCAATTTACAAAATGATAGGGTCAAAGGGCAGGTGTTTGTGACTGTGGGTTTCCAACTCTGGGACCCAGTTGTTGCCTTTCGATCAGGATGCACTACCCGATCTCCCCACGTCCACCGTCACCAAGGAACCATGTGCTCCTGGGCTCCAGCTCTTAGGAGCCAGCTTTCCCCCCCAGCACTTGACATAGTTCTTCTACGAATAATGTCTGTACCCTGCTGTGGAATAATCCTTTGGTACACTGTGAAGACGTGTTGCTCTCATCGTTAATAAAGAGTTGACCGGCCAATAGCTAGGCAAGAAAAGGCTAGGTGGGAGAGCCAAACTAAGAGGATGCTGGAAAGAAGGAAGGCAGAGTCACAAAGGGTTGCCAGGGGAACCAGGAGATGAACATGCCGTGGTGAAAAAAGGCACTGTCACGTGGTAGAGTGTAGATAAGAAATATGGGTTAATTTAAGATGTAAGGGCTAGTTAGTAATAAGTCTAAACTATTGACCGAGTACTTACAATTAATAAGTCTCTGTGTGGGGTTATTTGGGAGCCAGCTGGCAGGACAGAGCTGACTGGCGGGACAGTACTCTATGAGTGAAGTCATAAGTTTGTGGCGCCATTCTGGGGCCCCACAGGAGCTGTGTGAGGAGAACTTGTGGATGGTCAGTCACATTGGATTTCCTGGGGTTCAGAGCTGCTGTTTCCGAGACTGGGGTATGTCTGTGGAATGGAGAGCATCCCCCTGCAGCTGACTGTGAAAGGACGCAGTGCAGCAAGCAGGAGCAGCCTCGCAGAGAGATTTCCTGTGAGAAACACTTTAGGAGCGTGGGTGGCCGTGAGTGTGAGGTGCCACCTGACCACAGAATGGTAGTGACCTTCTAAATGAAAAGCAATCTTGCACCTGCCAGGACAGAAAGACCCAAAAGTTATAGATCTAAAAAACACTCCAAAACTGTTTAAAAAGTAAGCGAAAAAGGAGAAGAGACATTTTCCCTCACAAAGATGCAGATGAAGCATTAGTGTACGAGGAGATTATAAAATCTCACAAGAAAAATACAAAGATCGTGATCTGAAAGAAATGGGCTAAGGACAAAAAAGCCTTTTCTTTTTAGTTTTTGGAGGGAGACAGTCCTGACTAAAACTACAGAAGCTGTCTTTCAACTTTACTATTAATAAGATGAACGAGAAGGCCTGCATGCCTGGGTGCTCGATGCTGGGTGCCAGACACAGGCCAGCTTCCCAGGGGACCCTCCAGGTAGAAACTCACCCACTGGTGTCCATGCTCTGCAGTCGCTGAAACAGCGTCTCGGAG
This sequence comes from Ondatra zibethicus, assembly GCA_004026605.1. Lineage (NCBI taxonomy): Eukaryota > Metazoa > Chordata > Mammalia > Rodentia > Cricetidae > Ondatra > Ondatra zibethicus. The sequence continues at coordinate 232,919 of PVIU01000129.1, forward strand.
AGACTCGGCCGGGAGACCTCAGGGGTTCGGGGGTTCTCTATTGGAAGAGGAGAGTCCTTGGCCTCGCAGGGCCCAGAAGACATAGGAATGTTTCTGGGAGGCAGCTCCGGTGGTGACATGACACTTTCTACTAGAACAGCAGAAACAAATGCCATCTGTGAGGACACTGTGTAGACAGGCTTGCTCTGCATCTCCACTACAGCCCTATGAGGTCCAGGCTACCATGTTCCAGGTCCCAGCCTGTCCCGTTGCTCCTCTTTCTCCTCCCTACATCCAGGCAGACTCCCTGTTAGAGAGCCTTCTGAAGCAGACCTGGTTTAATGACCCTTAGACCTGGAGCCTCTCTGGCTGTGCTCAGCAAAGACGTACTGGTATCAGTTGGCCCGGAGAAGCCCAGGGACACCTGCAGGATTGCTGGTCTTGCACGGACCAGTCAACAGATCAGCGTAGTAACTTGGTTCTCAGGGTTTATGGGCAGGAAATCAAGCCCATGCAACCACTCGCTGTCTCAATTGCTTTCTCCCCCACTTCTCCCCTCCTTTTCTCTCTATTCCCTCCAGCCTCAGGCCTCCTTTCCCTCTTCTAGACCCTCAGAAACAAATTTATAAAATACGGGGTCCTCTCACTCAGAGACCCAACATACCAAACAAACAACTTGACCTTGGGCTGAGAGATTGAGACCCTTGCCAATTACTTTCAAATATCTTTCATGTGCACGAAGGCTAAGGTCGCCAAGCGTTTAGGTTCAGGACTTCCTGCCCAAGACCCTCCTGACTCCTAATGGCTACCAGCCATAGCATTTCCTGAATGACAGGAACAAGAGGACTTCTATAGTGTATGTGCATGCCCCTTCCTCTCCCTCTCGCAGCTGTGGAAGACAGTTCTGATTCTATTTTGGAGCCAGGAACTGCAGGCCCTTGAGAAGACCTAAGTCAAATCAGACACCTAGTCCAGGTGCTAGATGTCCCTTAGCTCTGGGTCGTGTACGTGACAGGAGACTAGTTTGGGAACACGAAGTCAAAGTCAGGAAAGTAGGCTTGTCTCTGGAGCCGGAAACATTAGGGGTTTGTTTCCGATGGCATCCCAGAGGCAGGGAAAGCTGAAGAAAAGCTGGATGCATGGCCTGAGGGAAGTGAGAATGTTGACGTGTGGACATCCCCCATATCTAAAGGACAAGATCAAGGCTGCCCTATGGCCTTCCTGTGAGCTTTGGCCCCAGCTATACCACAGCTGCTGATCTCCAAAGGTCAGAGGAGGGGACACGGCAGTCCCCATCAGCAAGCTCGGTACTGTGGTCATCTACGACACATGCTTTTGGCAGGTAGTTTGAGCTGAGCAGGCAGGAAATGGGGGTCTCCAAGGAGGCAGAGGGTTCGAGAAGGGTGCAGGTGATCTGCAGCTAGCCCATAGTAGAAGAGGATGCCTCAAATGTGCCTGGCATATTCTCACTAGGGCAAGGCAAACGCCAGACCTGGGACGTCAGCATTGCTGGTCTAAAGCCTTCCCCAGGGAACCTGCCAGGGACACGCTGTCTAGCTGAGGGGCTCAAGAGGTTATTTGTGGTCTTCTGTTAGGCAAGGAACCTTTGAGATGAAAAGAAGGAGGGGCATCCCTCTGCTGGAGGGATGGCTGCATAACTGTCACTCCATGACGGGCTCCTTGTCCTTGTGCTGCCCCTCACCTACTCTTGGGAACTTCTTCCCCCCAACATATATTTTATTTTAGGAGCCTCTTTAGAGATGATAGTGGCTCACTATGTAGCCCAGGCTAGCCCAAACTCACGGTCTTCCTGCCTCAGCCTCCTGAATTTTGGAATTGCCGATGGCATGTACCACCATGGCCATTTTTGTTGTTTTCAATGATGATATATGAAGAAGAAAACACTTTGTCCATCCTCTCACTTAGGTGCAAGGATGGCTTTCATTGTTTTTACTAGAATGACAAAACTGAAGAGAGCTTCATTTATGGAGTGTCTGCTGTGCACTGTGAATGATGGTCATCTGATCCTGTGACACGCTGAGGGATTGATATGTGTTATTGTCACCTAATCACTTTATTTATTTATTTGGTTTTTCAAGACAGGGTTTCTCTGTAGCTTTGGAGCCTGTCCTGGAACTAGTTTTTGTAGACCAGGCTGGTCTCGAACTCCCAGAGATCTGCCTGCCTCTGCCTCCCGAGTGCTGGGATTAAAGGCATGAGCCACCACTGCCTGGCATCACCTAATCGCTTTAAAGGGAAGCTTGTGGTTGAGAGAGTTGAAGTCACCCAAAGCTACAAAGGCCGGAGAAAGGAGTTCTGGTCCACACCTGACTTCGGAGCCCATGTTCCCAGCCATCATACTGTTCTATACTCCCCCTCGGATCTGTGAGAAACTGTAAGACAAGACCAGCAGAGCCCGGCTGGCACCTCCCCACCCTTGCCATCCTCTCCTTCCCTTCTTACCAGTGTCCTCTTCAGCCTCATCGGTGGTGTCCTCTTCCTCCAGGGGCACAGGGTACTGCAGGTGGGTCACCAGCCCCATGTTCTCCTTCTTGTAAAACTCAATGAGCTGGTCCAGTTTGGTGAAGAACCTCATGGGGACACCTTCAGATGCCTGAGGACAGAGCACATTTTAACTTGAATGTCACCCAACCACAAGGGCCACCTGCAGCAGACACCCGAGAGACAGGGAGTGACCATACTTCAGAAAAAGCTTCGGGCTCTCCACCCACATCACACATCCTGTAGCCAGTGGCTCCCAGCAGTCCTTTGCAAAGGGGCAAATAGGGGTATTTTTAAATCTATTTTTCTTTTCATCTGTTGTTTTATAAGTATTTTACTATACAAATATAGTATATTTTTATTATACCCAAATTAGGAAATTCAGATTTCTGAAAGAAATCAAAAGCCCAAGAGTTCTATTTTTAATAGCTTCGGTGTGTGTGTGGTGTACAGAGCTATTTTCGCTCCCCCCAATTTATTTAAAAATTATTTTTTATTTTTGGTATTGAAGGTTGAACTTGGGTCCTCACACATGCAAAGCACAGCCCTACCACTAAGGGACACTTCCAGGCCCAGGCTATTTGTGTATTAATTACCCATTCCTACAGCAGTGGGCGTCGAACCAGGGCTTTACACACGCTAAGCGAGCATCCTACCACTGTGCTGCATCTCCTATCTCTGCCCAGAGTGCTGGGATTACAGGTATCGGTCTCACATGCAGTTGTTACCCACCCTCTTTAGCTTTATTTTGAGGCAGAGTCTTTCTAAGTTATCCAGGTTGAGCCTAAACTCATCCTTCTCCTGGCTCAACCCCCAGAGTAACTGGGATTAAGGACACATGCCACCACACACGGCTTGTCTGTGTACTTATTGAAGGTTTTGAACTGGGGTCTGGCTGTGTAGCACAAGGTGGCCTCAAACTTGCAGCCATCCTCCTGCCTCAGACTCTCAGGTGCTTAAAATTCAAGCTTGTGCCACCACAACTGACTATTGTTTTTAATGATAGGAAAATTTGTTCTTAGAATTCTTTTTGTTTTAATTCTGTGTTTGCTTGTTTATTTGTTGAGATTTGGTCTCACTGCACAGCCCTAGTTGGCCTGGAACTCACAGAGATTTGTCTGCTTCTGCCTCCTGAATGCTGGGATTAAAGGTGTGTACTGCTATGCTGGATTTAGCTACCTTTTTTAAAGATAAAATTATTTTTATTTTTTTATGGTTTATATAACTTTATTTTATGTGCATTGGTGTGAAGGTGTCAGATCCCCTGGAACTGGATTTTCAGAAAGTTGTGAGCTGCCATGTGGGTGCTGGGAATTGAACCTGGGTCCTCGGGAAGAGCAGTCAGTGCTCTTAACTGCTGAGCCATCTCTCCAGCCCCAAGATAAAATTATTTTATGTGTATGATGTTTTACCTCCATATATGTATGTGCACCATGTGAATACAGTGCCCATGGTGGCCAGAAGAGGGCACCAGATCCTTCGGACTGGAGTTAGAGATCCTTGTGATAGATACCTCCCTGTGGGTGCTAGGAACTGAACCCTGGGCCCTCTACAAGAGTAGCCAATGCTTTTAACCACATGGCCATCTATCCAGCCCTTGATTATATTTGTTTTAATCAAAAGTCAGAAGTTGATCCAAGCAACACAGGAATCTTCACCACTTTGTGCCTCTGCTGTTGATGATGGAGGTCACTCTGCTCTACTTTTCCAACACTTGGGGACCAGGACTCTTTTGTGTGTTGGTGGAAGAGGGAACTCCAGCAGGAAACTCAAGGTCTTCTCTGAACAGTTAGCCCAGTCCCTACCAAGATGCCCTTTCTTTCATCCACTGCTACAATATCCCTGTAGGCAGTCAGATTGGAGCAAGAGACGAAGACACTGAAGGTAACAATGGGCACCACATGCACCTTGTCTCTAATGGCTTTGAAAGGCTGGGGCTTTGCAGGGTCCCAGTTCCTCTACCTGGGCCTCCAAACACCAAGTGTCTGCCCATAGTCTGTCTGGGCCTCCAAACACCAAGTGTCTGCCCATAGTCTGTCTTTTTATTTTGTTATTTTATTTTAAGATAGTGTCTTACATTGTAGCTCAGGCTGGCCTCAAACTCATGACAATCCTCCTGCCTCAGCTACCTGGGTGTTGGGATTACAGGCATGAGCCACCACGTCCAGCTGTCCCTGTCATCTCAACAATGACTCTCACACCCATCTTCAGGTTTGGGAATCAGAGGTTAAAGATTTCTTATGGGGCTGCTAGCTGCCTTCTTGCTGAAAGAGATGCACTGCTTGCAATTGAGGCTAATAAGAAGATGGGTTTGGGGTGGAAGTCCTCACAGGAAGGCGAGCAGATGGTGGACTCGGTCACCTCTACATTAGATCCCTATTGCTGACAGTTTGAGGGCTTCATTTAGGAGGCTTGGTAGGACATTGGCCTGGTGACATCAGGATTATAGGTGAATGTGACCAAATGAGGTATCTTGTCAACTTGATGAGATTAAGATTCACCATGTTACAAGTCTTTGGGCTTATGTAGGTTAGGGTTATTGAAGACCCTTCCTAATGTAGCATCCCATGGACTGACGACCAGGACTGAATAGAAAGGAGAAAGCAAACGTGACACCAGCACTCACCACTCTGCTTCCTGAGTGTGGGCACAGTGTGACCAGCTGCCTCTGCTTCTCCTGCTGTACCTTCCCTGCCACCCCATCGCGGTGGACTGTAAACCAAAGTAACCTCTTTCTTCCTCAAATTGCTTCTTTTAGGCATGTTATCACAGCAATGAGATAAACAACTGATACAACTAGGAATTCTACTCTCAGACTTTTCTCTGACCCCGGGGCTTGTGGGTCTTCCACACAGTAGTGAGGACACAAGGTCTCGTGTGAGACTCAGGCCATACATATGGGCTCCCTGCCTCCCTCGGCTTCTTTCCTTCTCCAAGCGTACTTGTGTCCTCATGTGCACTGAACATAAAAATCTGTGTATATGTGTGTGTGTTTGTGTGTGTATATTGTATGGCTTAGACTGTTTAGTAAATCTGCAGAGAGTTTAGCAAAACCATTTGTTTATTCTTTTCATTAAATTCCCTTGTTCTCTCAAAGCCCGGTGCTGCACAATCTCCAGGAAGCTGTTAACCACCTGAGTGACAGCCCCTGCTGAGATTTCCTGAATATTCTTTCAATGATTCAAATGCAAATAAGAATGGAATAGCAGAAATCATTTGATAAGATGTAAGACCTTTGAACTCAATTCAGTTAAAACAGTCATAAGTATGCGTGGTCTTGTCGGGGGGTGGTGGTTAACACCTAATAGATAGCATGCTACCAGGCATTTGGAAACAGTATAAAAATATTAAAGAAATTCGAGGTAGGCTGACCCATGTGTGAATCTGGGAAAGGAGTCTTAGCGGGGGGTGTGGAGGGCCTGAGGACCTCATGTGTGAAAGCACATGCGATTTGGGGTTTTAGGAGGCACCCAAGCTGAGATGCATAGCATTTTATGTAACAGGAAAAAAGAGAGAGAGAGAGAGGAACTGGAATTATGGTGCATTATTGAATTGTAGACATAGTCAGCCCCCAAAAACAATATGGGTGAACAGGCTGTGCATTGATCAAGCAGAGAAACAGACAAGCTGAAAGGAATCCCTGCAGGGTGGAGGCAGGAGCTGGAAGCAGCGATGGGGGCTCTGAGAGCTGTTAGTCGAGACCACCCCTCTGGCCACTGCTTGAGCTTGCACCAGTCATAGGGGTCAGGGAGCAGGGCCTGGCAGCCCAGGGTGGCTCACTGCCCAGGTGGTACAGGCTTCCAGGAAGATGGGGACTGCAGGGTTGAGTTCAAACTTCAAGGATGGAGAAGCAGGCACCTCTGGGTGGATGCATACGCCAGTTCATAATGGCACTCCTGGGGAGGGAGGCTTTCCTCCACCTCCCACAAGCAGCACTAAGGGTGGGGCAGTTAGGATTGTCTTTCCCCAGTCCATAGGTTGGAAAGGTAATCCCTATATTTACATTTGGAGGTAAAGCCTTTGGAAGAGTGGGGCCCCATGATGGGATCAGCGGCTCTTTGAACAGAGGAAAAGCAAACTCACGCTTGCTGTCTGGCCATATGATACCTTGTGCCATGTTGTAGTACAGCTCAAAGGTGCTCCTTAGATAGGGGCTAGCACTTTGCTCCTAGGCATCTCGCCTCCAGAACTGTGAGCCAAATAAGCTGAAAGCCTTTATCTGTGTGTGTTTTGCGAGGACCTTGTTCATACTAGGCAGATACTCTGCCACTAAGTTACATCCCCAGTCCTTAAGCTTTATTCTTTATAAATGACCCCATCTGTGGTATTCAGTTGTTTGTGTATGTGTGCAGTGAATAAGCACACATACAAGTGCAACTGAAGAGACAGATGGGGATGAGACAGGGAGGCAGAGATCCCAGGTGGACATCCTGAGATCATTCAACAGAAAAAATGTCCTTGAGGAGGTCACACGTCTGCACTAAAAAGTAGATTTACTACTCAGCAGCCAGGGACAGCTGAGAATGCTTCCGAGTTCTAGCACCCGAAAGAATACGTGCCCTCCTAAGGGAAGCAAATCCCCATTGGGTAAATTTTAATTGAAGGGGAGACCTGTTATAATATCACACAGGCCAGCAGGAAGCAGCCTGTCTCCTCACGCAGGAGATGGTGAAGGTACGGGTCTCAAGTCTCAAGGGTGCTCTTGGAGGCACGGTTCAAAATGCTGTGTTCATTGGCATCTTCGTATGTCTTGGCACTTGGTAATATGACTTATGAGTTCACAAAGATTCTCCACGAGGAATTTAGATTCAAAGTACATTCTAGAGAAATGTGGTCTATGGCAGGAGTTGTAGAAGGCATGGAGCTAGCTCACACAGGGGCAGACCTGGGAGTGGAGTCCATATAGGTGAGTACAAGCCTCTACCCATACAGCACAGAAAATAGTAGCCTACCCATGGTATATCATTCTTAAGATGGGCTTAAAAGGCCCTGTGTGAGGGCAGGGTAGCCAGAGAGTGGCTGTCTCTGAGCAAAAGGCATCTATCACTGTGTGCAGCTTAATAAATCCCACTAAGTCTAAACCAATACTTGGGAGGGGTCTTCCAGGTGCAGAGTACTGACTGTAGGCCAGGAAAAACAGTCATCTCCTTCTAATGAGACTAGAGGTCCCTTCCTACATTAGATATCGCCCATATCTACCTGCCTGAGAGCCACCCCCACTCCAGAAGCCAGGTCTGCATATTACATCTAGATCAACCATACTGCCTGGCTAGCTAAACTACTGGCCATTACAGACTCTGTAGAGTTCAGAACTACAGGCAAGAATTTGGAGCCTGGAAGAACGGTGGAGGGGCTGTGGTGGGTAGTCTTCATCGTGAACTTGACACAATCTAGAATGACCTAGGAAGAGAGCCTCAAGGAGGAATTGTCTAGATCAGGTCGGCTTGTGGTGTCTGGGGTGGGGAGAGGGCAGGCAGAAGAGGAGTACTCACTAAACTAGCAGATTGGGAAGACCCAGCCCACTGTGGGTCCTGGATTGTGTAAGAATAAGTGGAGAACCTGAGCAGAGTATATATATGTATACACTAATTTCTCTCTGCTCTGGACTGTGGGTGTGATTAACTGTTTAAGTTCTTGTTGCTTTCTTTTCTTTTTTCTTTTTGGTTTTTTGAGACAGGGTTTCTCTGTGTAGCCTGGTTGTCCTGGAAATCACTCTGTAGACCAGGCTGGCTTTGAACTCAGAGATCCACCTACCTCTGCCTCCTAAGTGCTGGGATTAAAAGCATGCACCACCATTGCCTGGCAAACTTTTTCAATTATTTTAAAACGTAACATGTTGTCAAGAAAGTTGTCATAGTCATTAGTCGGAGTCCTAGCAAGAAGCAGTCATATAAAATTGGACTTTTGGGTGAGTTTGGTATGTAGGGAAGTGGAGTCCCAGAGCTGCAGAGGGGAGCAGTTTACTCCCATCCCCAGAAGTTCCCAGGGGAAGGATAGTGTTAGAACCCAGTGAGAACACCCAGCAAGAGTAGAGGCCTCTATGGAGGGGCCCACAGGACCTCATAGGGAGGGATCCAGGCCACAGTCCTCCACCCTCACTCCAGTTCTTCCCTGCCTTCCTCTCACCCTCTTGTCACCTGGCTGGGGCTCCTACTGGCTTAATGCAATGGGAAGCAATGGCAGTGAACAAATCTAAGCGCAAACAGTAGATTCTCAGCTTGTAAGCTCACAGCGGGAGTGCAGCACCTCACATCAAGAAGGCCCTAATTATGTCCCCGCCAGAGGAGGGGTGTGGCCCTGGATTCTTAAGGGCCAGGCTGCCCACTGTTGTTCCTCATTCTGCAGCTACAGCCTTCCTTAAGTGACCCATGAAGTCATTTTGAAATAGAGAAGGAACTCCAAAGGTCTCATGTTAGCCGTGTGTGCCTAACATTTCTGAGCTGTTTATTGATCGATGTCCCCGCTCATACTGCCCCTCAGGAAGGTGATACCCATGAGATTCCTGCTCCATAGTGACTCTCCCCTTCTCCTTGCCAGGGACAAATCCCTTTCCTCTTTAACAGATCAACTAGACCATGTGGCAGGCAGCTTGCTTTAGAAAAGCATGAAGACGGGATGTCTGATAAAAAATATTTTGTCACGGTGTTGGGCAGGCACATACTGGGTGGTACCCTTCCACTGGGCTCCATCCTCAGCCCCAAGCTTTTTCCACCTTAAAGAGCCTGTACCTGGGATATCCCAGGCTTTAAGACCTCTCTCTGGGATCTGCTTAATCAATAGACTGGGCATGAATGTATGTTCAGAATCAAAAGTCACACACAAGAAAATAAGGTAAGGATTAGTTCTATTTGCAAAACAAAATGTAGCATATTCTCTTGCCTCCAGTTAATTAATGTGTCCGTAAAGAGTATCCAGAAACAGCATTTCTATAAAGTCTTTGTAGACAGCAACCCAAGGAGCTCAGTTCACTCTGTCTCGGATACAATTTCAGTGTCTGCTTCCCCCACAAGTTGGCAAGAGCCTTGAGAAACCCAGCATTATAGCCCAAGTCTTTCTACAGGGGAAACTGGTTGGACACATAAGGACCCACCATTATTCTGAGATGCATTTACCTCATAAAAAACAGGCCTCTTCATTGAAAGAGGTGGAGGGAGGCCCAGGAACTCGGACTGCCCACTGGACTTTGCAGGGAGAGATCTTGCTCCCACCTCTTGGCATCAGCATCTACCTGACAGTGATACTGTTAAAGTCAGGCACGGAGGTCTACACCTCAGACTGGGGTGTCAGCAAGAGGAGGGTGCTAATGTCTTAAGGGCTGCTGAAGGACAGCTTGTGTTCAGGCTGCGCAGGCCTTTCCATATTCAAACCTGGGGATGACTGAGAATACCCTCATGGGAGGGGGAGGGCAGAGAGCAGCAGCAGGCCAGGGAGGTCAGAGCCCTAGACAAGCTGAAACTTCCCAGGGGATAATTTTAATGTCAGCACTGTCTGCCATCTCTAAATGCAGAACTGAAATCAGATTGGGCCCAGGGAGGAAGTCTGCCAGCCGCGAAGCAGGAAGTGTGGTGCTTCGGGTGGTCACTCCTGAAGGTTTGGGCAGCTTTTATTTTAGATGGAAAAGCCTACCCAGAGCTGGGCGGCAGGCTTGCAATGTCAGCACTTGAGAGGCGGTGGTGGGAGGATCAGGAATTCAAGGCCATTTTCCGCTACACAGCCAGTTTGAGGTCAGCCTATCCAGTTACCATGGAGACTTTACAGATGATGAGAAGTGTGAAGTGGAGAACCCAAACCAAACAAGAAGCTCTCTGTACGATTTCACGACCTCCGAATGCTTGTTTCAGGTCCAAGGAGAAAGTCAGGAGATAGGGCTTAGGAAGTGGGCGAGCATTAAGTTTGTCTGCTGGACAGAGGGATGCTGCCAGTTGCTCTTATTATTTCTGCTCCTCAGCAAGGACCCTGGGTCTGCGGAAGTTGGAAAGACAGTGAAGGAGGGACGACAGGCACGGGGCTAGATTCAGTCCAGGCCTAGGAGTACTTCACGCCTAGAACTCAGCACAGCTGAGAGCAATGCTGGCTGTGGGGAGGGCTGGGAGGCTTAGAGTTCAGCTGGCCTGGCCAGGCCTTTGTGTTCTGCTCTGAGCCGCTCAGCACACCAGGACACCAAGACCTGCCATTTTCCTATGTGGTTATCACTGTGGCTAGGTCCCACCTTTTCCTGGGTCTCTCTCTTATCTCTGCAGCCATCAGGTGGTTTCCTCTCCCTCCCTTCTGCCTTCAGAATTCTTCTTTCTCAATGTCTAGTTACCTCCTCTGCTTCAACCAAATGTCTTCCTGAGAATTACAGACCCAATAATGGGTGAAAAGAGGGGGGGAAAGGCATGGTTCTTTGGGCCTCTGGGACTTTGGTAGCATTTGAACTTTTTAAAAAAGCGATTCGAAGTTTCTGGGAGTGTTTAGGAACTGGAGTGTATATACAAGTGGTATAAATGGATTGATGTTTTAATTTTTATTTTTTCATACAAGGTCTCATATTATAGCCCAGACTTGACTTAAACTCATCATCCCCCAGCCTCAGCTGAGTGTGGAGGTTACAGGTGTTAACCGCCACAGCTGGCCCAGTTGACATCACTTTGACTGCAGTGTGCGGCAAGAGGGGATGCTGTACTTAAATTAGGGAGGTATGGTGGGAAGAAGGAGAAAGGGGCAGGGATGGGGAGCTGGTATGGCTAGAACACTGATATACCCAGGAGGCATGGCCAGCTAGAGAGACTCGGGAGCCTGGAAAAAGAGGAGGTTGGGCTGAGAATAGTTTTGGAGGCTGCTTTGGACTCAGAAATCTTTCTTCAATTATAAGGCTTAGAATGGTACCTCTACAGGATGTCCCCATTAGAAGACAGCTAACCCTCCCCACACACATTACCACTGAGGATTTCACTCTGGAGCACAGGCTAGACTGGCACTCACTACATAGCTTAGGGTGGTCCAGAGCTTGAGAGCCTCCTGCCTCACCTTCCCAAGTACTGGGATTATCGGCATCACCCAGTGTGCCCAACTCCTTTTCCTCTTTCTATTAACACATTTTCAATGTTTCATTGCCTGTGAAGTAGCTAGGGTCAACTTCTGAGCTGAGGTCATGGAGATGGTCAAGATGCAGAAGGATACAGAGATAGTTGGACTGAAGATACAGTGGAGGTTGAGATAAGGAAGTATCCCGAGCCCGAGAAGCCACTGGAGATGGTCAGGCCAACGAGGCAGCAGGGCAGAGGACTGGGTTCCACGCCTGCTAGGAAACAAGCTTGTGTTCTTCACACAAGCCAGGCTAGGGAAGGAGCTACAGAGCAACTCTGTAATTTTGGATTGGAATGGGATCAAACAGTGTGAATTCAGTGTGTGTGTGTGTGTGTGTGTGTGTGTGTGTGTGTGAAAGGAGGGTGTCAGGTGACTTCTTTTATCACTTTCTACTTACTCCCCATCCCCCTTTTTTGATGCAGAGACTCTCCCTGAACCTGGGGATCGTGTTTTTTTCTCAGCTCTTCTGGAAGCCAGCAAGTCCATGAAACCCTCTGTTCTCTATCTCTATCTACCTCAGAGCCAGGGGAACGGTGTGTGCAGGGATGTGTGGCTTGTTGCCTGGGGGCTGCGATCGGAACCTTGGTGCTCACGATTGCACAGAAAGTGCCCTTAACTGCTGAGCCATCTTTCTAACCCCTCAAACTCATTTTCTTTAATGTATAGATGATTCTAGGAGAAAAGTATGAATGTGTATGTGTACACACACACACACACACACATACACACACACACACACACACACACACACACACACACACACCCCATTTCTTGGTTCTGTCTACTGAGAGGGCCTAGAAGTTATGACACACTAACAGCAATGAGCATGCTCATTGCACAAATCGTGGATGCCGAACACCTTTCCCTATAGAAAAACCCAGAGATCCTTTTAGTCAGCTACCAGATGACAATCCGGGGCCGGGATGGTACAGCAGAACCTATGATATCTACGGGTCTAGATCAGCAGTTCTCAACAAGTGGGTCACGGCCCCTTTGGCAAACCTTTATCTCCAAAAAATATTTACAACACTATTTATAACAGTAGTAAAATTACAGCTATGGAGTAGCAATAAAAATAATCTTATGATTAGGTGTCAATACAACATGAGGAACTGTATTAAGGGGTTGCAGCATTAGGAAGGTTGAGAACCCCTGCTCTAAGAGAGAGGAAAGCCATGCTTTGAACATGAAAACAATTGATCAAAAAGAGCCAACTGGAAGGACAGTGGGAGCGAGCAGCAAGCACAATCTGAACATCAAAATAAATAATGAAATAGTTATAATCTACTGAGTACAATGAGAATTCATGAGTCTATCCTTATATAAATAAACCAGAGGGGAAAGCTCTTCCCACGGTAGAATGCCAATTAATAACTGTCGAACCAATGACAGGAAGAGGCAATTAGCATTTGGCAGCCATCATTGTAATAATTGATTCAGGCAAGCTTTGCCAGGAGATGATAAAGCTAGGGACAAGATATTTATAGATTCAGACTATTGCCACAAAACAGTTCTGTGTATGTGTGTGTGTGTTGACTTTTATAATTTTATTTTATTTTATTTACTCTTCAGGTATCAAATTCAGAGCACTGGGTGTGCTAGGCAAGCAATCTATCCCGAATCATACCCCTAGCATAGTTATCAGATTTTTGTTTATCTTGAGATGAGGTCTTATTATTTAGCCCAAGATCCACTCAAACTCATGATCCTCTTGCCTCAACTTCTGAGTGTTGAGATTACAAATTGTGTTGCTATACCTGACTTCAGTTATTTATTTCATTTTATTATTTTAGACAGGGACTCAAAGTCTAAGCTGGCCTTGAACTTACCATGAAGCCTAAGATGACCTTGAATTCCTGGGGCTGGAGATATAGCTCAGTGGCAGAATGATTAACATGTGTGAGACTCTGTTTCAATTCCAAGCAGCAGGCACACACACACACACACACACAGAGAGAGAGAGAGAGAGAGAGAGAGAGAGAGAATGAAAACTTCAAATATCTATAGTAATTTTGCAAAGCAATGCCATCTGCAAAATCTGCAAAAGCAGATGCCATCAAAGCCCCATACTCAAAGTTTACTCCAACAACAGGGTAGAGCAACCCATGCCTTTCCTTGAGTGGGTGTGTTGATCACAGTACCACTCTTGAGAAATACAGGACTGGACCCAGTCATGGGGGAAAGCCTTGAAGTACTCAAATCAAGAGGCAGCCTACAAAATTACTAGCTTACTAGCTAGCTCTCAAAAACAAACAAACAAAAAAGGTCAATGTCACAAAAGAAGGGACAAGACTCCGGATTGAACATTGGCCCAGGAGGAAAATTATTTTATGTATGTAATCTATGGTTTACGTGAATATACAAATAGATTTTTTTATATTGCTGTTAAGATTGTTGGAGAGATTTGAATGGAATTTTGGGATTGGATGGTAGATCGGCATCAACAGCCTGATTTTGAGGGCTGAATGGGGCTATGTAGAAGAGAGAGCTAAGGGGGCATTGCCGGGCTCTTACTCTCCAAGGACTCAGAAAAACAACAATGGTAATACAAGAGACAATGATCAGCATAGTGCATGTTAAAATGTTCAATGGGGGAAAATGAGAGAGGAAAATGCAGTTCTTTGTACTGTTCTTAAATTTTTTCTAAGTCAAATTACTTTCAAAATAAGTTGGTTTTTTTTAAAAAGACAACCAGGCTGGGAATGATCTATATCTTAGTTGGTTACATGCAAACACTTTTTTGAGCTCCTCATGGTTATAAAAAGCATTCTTAGAATCAGTTTATGTAACCTAGATCATTTCTTAGGCATGTGCACATACAGGCATGTGCACACACACATGTATACACAGGACAGGGCTTTCAAAGAGATCTTGTCTAAAAGTGTCAAATTTTAAAAGTTCATATAAAACCATTCTAGATTTACATACTTCCAGAGGTTTCAGTATAAAATCTCCAGCTATCTTAGGTCATCTACCGTGCTCAGACAACTGTAATAATTCAGATACAGGAAAAACATAAAAACAATCGTGGAAAGTCTGGTAGTTCTGTGTGCGTGGATGGAGGTGAGGGGGTGGTGACATCCCAGGCAAGCTTCCACCGAGTACCGGCTGTTGTCTCACATGCAGTGCTACCATGCTTGCCTGGGGAGGGACAGTGACCCCTTTATTGGCACAGCTCTTGAGCTGGGGCTGGAGAATTCAAGGTGGCAGGGGCAATTGGGTATGGCAAATCTGGGCTCCTGCCAAAGTGTCAACATCCAGGAGCAAGTTAGATCTTATGAGTGGAACAGGAGTCTGGCTGGCTGGAAGAGAGCAGACAGAAGAATGGAAATCAGTGTGAATCCTTCTCTCCTCTCCCAGGCATGGAGGCTTGATTTGTCACAAATGAATGACAGCTGAAGACTCAAGCTTGTTGGGCTCAGAGGATGGTTTGGGTGGGGTTTGGGAAAACCCTGTATGGGGGACTCCTGTTCTTTCTTCCCCATGGAGATGAAGGTAGGGGCAGCGGTCTGGCGTTCATTTCTCTGGGCACAGTCCTTATTTCTGCTGGCTTGGTCCATGTCAGGACTCTGAACTGAGGACTTAAGAACCAAAGCTCAGAGAAATTAGCGGAAGGGACTGCCACACAGCTCTTGGATGGACACCTGCAGGGTAAGGAATGCAAATGGACACAGTGCCAACCCTGCCCCAGCTCCATCCATGAGTGGGAGTCACAATGAAATAATTTTTCCTCACCCAGATATCCAGGGAGTAGCAGGTTCCTCCTTGCACTCAGCCAGTACCTTGGGGTCATCCCTGTTCTAACCTCCCCCCTGTTTCATCCAGCTTTTTGCTCATATGCCTTTGAGTAGTCTCTGTGGGATGACTAAGTATGGGCTCTGCCCTCAGCCCCAGCCAGCAGTATCTGCACCGGGCACCCTCCTCCTGGGGAAACTCAGGATGCTAAGACACCTCCTATGCCAACAACTACTTGGGCTCCTTTGGCTTTATCTCCCACGGGCTGTGATCCCTGCTGGTGATCACTGGGCCCAAATTCCTGCCCCTCAGTCTCCTGAATCTACATTGTGAATAAGTCCCAGCTTTCCTCAAGGATTTGAGCAGCTTATGAAGCACTCTGAACATCTCATATCAAAGGAGCGTTAGGACTAGGAGACAGCTGATACCGAAATGACAGCTCTAGATGCTTCCTCTGAGCTCTCTGGTATTGCCACGGTGATGAAAGGAGGGAATGATGGCAGTGCCATCTGTCAGCATATGGACTTAGGTGTTTGGAGAGAGGAATCCTCACCTGGTACCTCAGGACTACAATGAAAGTCTTGGACAAGATGGAGTCTTTTGTCATTGGAGTCAGAGCAGACAACTAGACACTGTGTCTCATACCAGCATCTCAGTGAGCTCATCCGTTACCTATGGAAACCATTGCTGCACTTTCTCCACAGCTAGACTTGCCCTACTGTGGAAATATGAATCTATATCCCCATCTCAGTGCTTTGCAACATCTTATACTAGAATATGAGAGACCTACTTCTTTGTCCTATCGGTGTGGCTCGGCCATGTGACTTGCCTTAGCCAACTTAATGTGGGCAAATGTATCACTTCTGAGCAGAGAGTGCTATGGGTCTCTCCTTGACACCCCTGGGACCTACGACCTTCCAGAAGAAGAAATGTCCATCATCCTTGGACAAGAACATGTAAGAAGCAGACCCAGATCTGACCTGGGGTCCAACTTGACCCAGCAGAGCCCATCTAGATCAGCCAGTGATAACTAGACTGTAAACGCCAGGGAAGAAAAATCAATGTTTACTGCAAGCATAAAGACTTTTTGGATGGGGGGGACATAAACCAGTTTTAATTCTAGCATTAAAGTTACAGTGGGACCTCTAGTGGATTGCCCACATGACAGTAGTAAGCAGCATGCAGAGTCTTGAGAAGGTCATGCAGAAACAGACAGTGGGAGAATGAGCATTTCCCAAGGACCTTCCTTTTACTGAACTTCAGGATGTCATCATCTTCACTGGTCTGAGGAAGCTGAAGCTGTAAGAGATTGAGTATCTGGTCCAATGTTACTCAGTTCCTTTTATCACTGCAACTGTCACCGGGGATAAATCTCAAACTTACACACATTCATCCCAGCTCCACAGGGCTCACTATCCTTCTATCTCATTCTCGGTGGGGGTCTTCAGTCCCCTCTGGTTCCTCTCCTGTGGATCCCAGAACCCCTTCTTGGTGCCCTCCACTCTCCCGAGCTTTCACCTTTGCATCCTTGCCCATGGAAACTACCATGCAGGATACACCACACCCTTTAACACCAGAGTAGACTAGTGAGGGCTGCCCAGCAAGACAGCAGATGGCTCATGTGTGGTAACTGGACTCTGATCAGTATCCAGCTGGGTTTGACCGTGGGCATCAATGGATACCAAAAGTCAATAAAAATGGTCAGGGGCAAAAGCTTTGGGAAGTCTAATGCTATCAGAGGGTTGTTAGAGTTTAAATTTACAGTGTTCCTACCTGCTTCATCATGGGTGCTTACTTCCAGGCCCAAAGCATGATTTTTAGTTTTGTTGTTGTTTTGTTTTTGAGACAGAGTTTCTTTATGTATCACTGGCTGTCCTGAGACTCATTCTGAAGACCAGGCTGGCCTCATACTTACAGAGATCTGCCTGCCTCTGCCTCTGGAGTGCTGAGATTAAAGGCATGTGCCACTACTTGGTGTGGGAAATCTTCTGTATATGTATTGCTTTTATTGGTTAATGAATAAAGAAGCTGCTTTGGCCTGTGATAGGACAGACTAGAGCTAGCGGAGGGGGGGGACTAAACTGAATGTTGGGAGAAAGGAGGTGGAGTCAAAGAGAAGCCATGTAAGCCCCACTGGAGACAACCGCCAAACAGAACTTTACCCTATAAGCCACTGCCACGTGGTGATACACAGATTAATGGAGATGGGTAGTTTAGAATATAAGAGTTAGCCAGAAATATGCTTAAGCTATTTGCCAAACAATATTGCAAATAAGATAGTTTCTGAGTGATTATTTCATGGTCTGGGTAGCCAGGAACAAATAAGTGGCCTCCAACAACAGTCACTGTCCAGCAAGCATGGTTTTAAGCTGTAGAAATTTATAAGGAAGGGACTTGCTTGCAGAAATCTTTGAAGGCTGGATCTACCCTGGTTCCAGTTCCTGAGATCCTACACTGTACAATGTGGTCCATTCTTTCGTTTTACTGTCTGTATCTGGTACCTATTCTGAACTCCATCCATAGGGCATTATTTCCTATTAGATAATAATATTAAAAATTCCCTTCTTCACTCTATGCCTATACTGTATAAGGAACCTTATTAGGGTAGAATGGTGCAGCTATTCAGGAGTACAGCTAGGGCATAATTCAGGCAAATGAAATATAAGCAAATCCCATGGTATAGTAACTTCACTCCTGATCTGTAGCCCAGAGCTCATACTGGGCCATCTCTGTGGATCATAGTCACAGGTTACTATATGGTGAATAAGATTTGGAGGGAGCCTAGGTGCGTGTCCCTGAGAGACTGGACAGGTGAGGTGACACAGGATGTCCCACTAAAAGGAAGGAAGGATTGGATGGGTATGCATGCAGCAACATAGAAAAATCTTTTTTTTTTTTAAAGACAGGTTTCTCTGTGTAGCCCTGGATCGGCCTGCCTCTGCCTCCCAAGTGCTGGGATTAAAAGCATGAGGTGACACCCAGCTAACATGGAAAAATCTTACAGGGCCAGTGAGATGGCTCAGCAGGTCAAGGCACTTGCTGCCTGGGCTGACAACCTGAGTTTGATCTGAGACCCACAAAGCAGAAGAGAGCCAACCCCTACAGGTTGTCTTGTGACCTCCACATATGGTGCATGTGCATGTACTCGTGTGCACATGCACGATAAATAAATACAACTTAAAAATTTGAAAAAATAGCAAGCAGAATGAGACCTATGATATTGCTTGAGTCAAAGAAGTATACAGATAAAAGATACCCCTTAAATGGTTGCTTGTGGAGGGGAGGGTCATAAGCAAATACAGTAGAAAGGATTCAATCGTTCTGTAAAGTTACTGTTTTATGTTGAGCGTGGACTATGGTTTTGATCACATAAATTGTTTAAGATTGGTTCCTAGCTCTATGACCTGAATTTATTGTCAATTATTCTCTGCTTGAGGTTTTTCCCTTTGGTTAAATGCAGAGAAAGAGGAAAGCAGGATGGTTCACACCTGTAATCCCAGCACTCAGAGGATCACTGCTGGGTGGAAACCAACAGAAGCTTCCGCGGTAAGTTCAAGGCAAGCTTGGGCTACAGAATGAGGCCCTGTCAAATAACGTAAAATTAATAAATGCAGGAGGGCTGGGCGAGAATAAGGAACACCAAGGAGAGTATAGAATCTGAAGCTCGGCGTGAATAAAGAAGGCCGTGTAACACACTAGGGAGAGGTGGTGACTGCGGCACAGGGAGAATTACCCCTTAAAGAAGTTTCCATTTACTTCCAGTTACAGCCTGTGGGGGAACACAGACCCAGAGTTACCAGAATTTACAGCTGTCAAGAGAAAGTAAAAGTCCAGGTTTTCAGATGAAGTCTCACATTCTTTTTAATGTGCACAACTGATTTTTTTTAAAGCATCATATCTGCTACTCAATAAAAAAAAATGAAAGAGGAGAAGGTTGGCTGAGCACCAACATTCATCTCTTTCAGTTTCCTGACTGCAGAAAGAAGAAGGCCAGCCAGTCACCTTGTGCGCCCACTACCATGCCTTCCCACCACGATGGACCATATCCCCTCAAACTGTGAGCCCCAGTAACCCTTACTTCCTTCAGTTGCTTCTTATTGGGACAGTTTGTCATTGGAGTGTCTTAACATTCTCAGGCTATACCAGTCTCCATGGCCATGAACGAGGATTATAAGACCTATCTGGCCAAGAGTTTAAGTTCGCTGCTGCTGTAAGCGCAAGGCATGAGTCATCACCCTCAGGGATTGTCTGCTAAGTGTAGTCACCTTCCACTTTTCAGACTAATAAACTGAAGCTTGGGGCGGTGGGGGGGGGAAGCCAGTAAGCAGCACCCCTCCATGGCTTCTGCATCAGCCCCTGCCTCTAGGCTCCTGCCTTGTTTGAATCCCTATCCTGATTTCCTTCAAAGATGGACTGTGATGTGGAAGTGTAAGCCAGATAAACCTTATCCTCCCCAACTTGCTTTTGGTCAGGGTGTTTCACTGCAACAATAGAAACCCTGATTAGGACAAGGAGGCTCGGGTAAGGATGCCCAAAGTCCAGAATAGACTGACCTTGCCATCTCCTCCAATTTGAGTTTATACCACACTGTCTAGGGTTGTAACCAATGGTTCCTACTGGCTTAAACCCCAATTCTTCAGAAACCTTAAGAGCTGGTTGTTCAAAGCAGCCATTCCAGTGGGCACCATAGTGGGAGTATTGACATCACAGACACTGGCAGATGATGACCATTGTTTTCCTTGTTGGAGAATGACTATCAAATGTCTGCCATTCATATGCCATGTTGATGACATCAGCTCTCCAATTCCTACGAGCTGGGCCTCCTGTCCACACATGGTTTTCCTTCTGCATGGCCCCAGTATTAGAAGGCAACACTGAATCAGGAGAAAAGCACAGCGGCCACCAAAAGGTTAATGACTGTTGAGGCAATGCATAGGGAAAGCGGTATTCATCAAGGACAAAGATTTTCCCACTTAAAGATGGCAAAGGCCCAGATCAAAACAGGAAGCTTCTAGCCTGCTTTGGTGGGTGGTGGGATTGTCTGAGGCTGAGAGGCCGGAAAGGGACAAGAACAAAGTGTTCTCTGCTTGGCAAGCTGTCATGATAGCCATGGGCCCTTCAGCTCCCTGGCTCTGGGACCAGAAGCTCAGGTAGACAGTGACTTCAATAAACACTAGCCCTCAGAGGAACCGAAAGCTCCCACTGCAGCCTCCTGCCGCCCAGAGGAACTGAGCAAGGCACGATCCAACCTGAGACCAGAGGCCAAGGCAGGCAAGGGGCGGCAGCTACACTTGCTGCTGTCACACACAAGCCCCGTCCCAGGGAAGGAAGAGAACTCCAAGCAAGAAAGTTGAACTGGGGGGGAGGGGAGATCTAAGGGGAAGGGCAGATGCGGAAGCTGTGACTTTCACAATGGGTGAGATGGCTTACTCTGCAGTTCACGCTTTAGTGGGTTTAGGTGCATCCTGGGTAAGGTTTTAGGTCAGTTTGCCAAAGCAGGGTCTATGAGAAAATGCAAAGCATGTGTCGTGGTCTAGGAACCAGTGGGTGTGCACTGGGAACCGATCCAGTCAGCAAAAACTGTTTTGCACATTTTGTGTAGAAGGCCAGTGTATGTTTGCTTACTTCGCAGATAAGGTTATTTATTGAATCTTTTAGATTTGTATACATTAATTAAACATAACAGGTTCATTGTGATGTTCATATATATATGCATATGTATATATATATATATGGGGTGAATGTATTTTGTTCACATTCACCCCATTGCCCTCTGTTGCCCCACATACACTCCTGCTGATCTCTTTCTGTTTCTAATCCCCCCTCTTTATGTCTCATTGTGTGTGTGTGTGTGTGTGTGTGTATTCGTGTACCAATGAGTTTAATTAGGGTTGTTTATGTGAGCATAGATTAAGGAGCATGGGCAATTTACTAGTAGCTACATCACTGAAGAAACTGTCTCCCCCTCCACCCCCAACCCGGAATTGTTAATTGCCTATAAATCTTCAGAAAGTGGTGGGGCCTTGCAAATCGTTCACCCTTCCATAGTAGGAAGATCTTTTGTTTCTAGGGTAGAACAGACTTGGGGTGAGATAGAAAATGAGGAGGGAACTATGGCGTTGAAAGGGAGAAGATTCCACCCATCACCAGCACTTCATCATGGGGTAATGGAAATCTGAGTTCATCAGAACTTCACAGCTCTTCAAAAGAAGCTAAGAACATCAGATAATTGTGTGGAAAAAAAAATCTCTGAATTTTCAGAAATGTTTTTCATTGGTCTGTAACTAAAGAAAGATATGTGTCAGAAAACCAATAGTGCCAAGCCTTCCTTAACACAGCAGCCACCTGCTTGTGACTATGAATCTCATACATGTAGATTTGGGCAAAGCATCTTGTGAAATTCATTCAGGAGTTGTTGAAGACCACATGGAAAAGTACAGGCGCAGTGAGACCCCACTCAAGTCAGCATGGACATAGCTCTCTGCTCCATCAGTTGCTAGGATTGCTGGAGGGGAGCTTACTGACAGAAGGCTGCCACCCAGCTAGGAGGCATCTCCGGCTTGCTGGGGGACAGAACCGGAAGGAGGATGCTCTGAAGTAATAACGCTGGATCTGGCAATGTGAAGTTTATGAGAAAACTATGCTAGAGTTCTGAGCGGAAGCAGGAAGGCGTACACGCAAGAAAGACAGGAGTTTGACAGTAAAAAACAGCATGGCACAGCCTCCTCGAAGGTAGGGCGGGTCAAGCTGAGCTCCCTGAGACTGCTGAACAGGAGAGGAAGCGAGCCCTGCAGCACCAGGTTCCAAAAACCCCTTGGGAAGGAGATATCAGGCAGAGCACCTCAAGAGTGAGGAGAGGATGGACTCATGGAATGGTGGGCAGAAGTCAGAGTGCAGCCTGAAGGACATACAGAATGGCGGGCAGAACTCACAGTGTTCAACCTGAAGGAGCATCCAGGGACAGTTGCTTGCTCTCCAAATAGCTGAGGACTTTGCATCTTGTGAGGGGTAGAACCAGCCATGGGAAGGGATGGTCCTAGCAGAAAGATTTCCTCCCCTTTGAGGACACATTGTGGGATACGCGGGTTATCGTCTGAGAGTTTCTGGTGCCTGGTGCTGACCACTCAGGCGTCCACAGTGGCAGAACCTTCTCACAGGACCTGTGCTGACCCTCTACCCGCATCTTGTCCTCCCCTTTGCTGCCCTGCTGTGGCACTGTCGGGTAGAGGCCTTTCTCCAGGCATGCCTTCTTATTCCTGGTCATGATTTTAGCCTCCTTCTGGAGCAGGAATCAGAAGCAGGCCACAGGGACTGTCACCACTATCAATGTGCAGTGCTGTGTTGTTGTAAGAAGAGATTAATCAATCAGTGGAACAGAAGGAGGCGTCTACATCCAGACTGAGATGAAGTGGGAAATTGGCATATGGGCTGATGAATCATTAGTCAGCAGCCAAGGGTGGACTGTTTACTATCTGAGGTTGCTGAGTCACAGTCCCCATTTTATAGCAAATGTCAAAATAAAGAACTTGACATAAAAACATGATAAAAGTGTTAGAAAATTAAAAAAAAATACTATTTTCTCCCGATAATTGAGATTGATGAGTCACAAGACCCAGAATCTACATGAAAACTAAATGATTTTTATTTTTGGAAACAGAATCTCATGTTACCCAGGCTGGCTGCAAACTCCCTATTTAGCTGAAGATGGCCTTGATCTTCTGTTTGTCCCAGCTATGCCACCCAGGTACTGAGATTATAGGAGTGTGCCACTATGCCCAGTTTTTGTTTGTTTGGTTTTTATTGGGGGGGAGTTGGTTTTTTGAGACAGGGTTTCTCTATATAACAGCTCTAGCCTCTGCCTTCTGAGTGCTGGGAGTAAAGGCATACACCACCACCACCTGGCCCCACCATGCCCAGTTTTATCTGGTGCTGATGACTGATCACAGGGCTCCATGTGTGTGAGACAAACACTGGGTTCACCAAGTGAACTCTAGCCTCTGTTTAAAAATCTCACAAGACATGATAGACGATAAATAATCTTACCAAAAAAGGGGGGAAGGGCTGGCGAGATGATTTAGTCTATAAATTCTTGCTTGCACAAGTGCAAAGACCTGAGTTCAGATCCCCAGAACTCACACAGAGAGCAGGGTGTGCATGTAACCCCAGTCGTGTGGTGGGGGCTAGAGACAGGTGGATCCCTGCAGCTCACTGGTCTTACAACCTAGAGGAATTCATGACCTAAAGGTTCAATGAGAGATACTGTTTCAAAAGATAAAGTAAGAGGGTGATCAAGGAAAGGCACTAGACAATGACCTCCAGCTGTAATGTGCCTATAGATACAAGTGCCATACATGCCACACACATATACAACACACATATGCAAACACACATACATATATATACCAGACAACATATAAAACACATACATACACATACACATACCACACACATATACAACACACACACCATACCACACACACCATACACACATACCACACATATATACAACAATATGCACACATAAGTAAAAGCTTTTAAAAGAAAAAGTAAACTAACCAAATAAAAATTAATTGACCAAACATATGGGAAGAGCATATTTTAAATCAAAAAGATTTTTTGAGATTTATTTTTATTTTGTGTATAAGAATGTTTTACCTGCATACATGTATGTGTACCACATGTGTGCTTGTTGGATTCCCTGAAATTGGGGTCACAGATGATTACAAGCCACCATGTAGGTGCTGAGAATCAAACCCACATCCTCTAAAAGAGCACCAAGTGCAGAAGCAAAAGAATGGGGCTTTAAGGCAGCCTCGGTTACATAGTACATGTGCTGCCAACCTGGGACAAACGAGACCAGTCCTGTCTCAAACAAACAAACAAGCAAAGCAGGAAAATAATGACAAAAAATAAGTGTGCAAGTTACAAGAAAAGAAATGCAAATGATGAGTACATATGTGAAAAAAAGCTTATTGTCATTTCTAATATGGAAAATGCAAACCAACATTACCGAGAATGCAAACTTTACCCATTGTTTGAGGAACCTCACAGGCCCTGACAATGTCCAGTATTGAGGCGGAGGGGACTTGATAGGTGCTAAGATTTACTTGGGAAAGGCTCACTTGACAGGGTTTTGGGCAAGGTGACTTGGCCAAATCTACAATAAAACTGAGCATTCCTTTAATGCAGGTCTCTTTCTTACTAAAGAAAGCGTGTGTGTGGTGTGTGCAGTGTCCGTGTGCACGTGTGTGTATGTACAGGCCTGTGCAGACCTCACTAACTACAGTGCTTGCCCTCTACAACAAGAGCACCACCAGCACGGAAGGGGCTATATGCCCGCCCACCTGTCACCGTTCATCAAAGCACAGGGTGCGTGATAAGACCGTGTCAGACCTCAATGAAGGGATGGTGAGGGGAAAAAGAAAAGTGAAGGATAAGAGCTATGGGATCATTTCATTGCTGACATGAGGCCTGAAGGGGTCTAGCAGCCAGCCTTGTTCAAAGTGGGGAGAGGAATGGAGAGGGCAGGCTGTTTGGAGCTCCCAGCTTGGAACCCGGGACCTTCTCTATGCCAGTGCCCTACCACTGAGTTATAAATCCAGTGCGGCTTTGCTAACTCCTCTTTGAAATGATTGTAAAAAGGTTTTGTTTTTTTTTTTTTTTTTTGGTTTGGTTTTTGTTTTTCTCTGTGTAGCCTTGGCTGTCCTGGAACTCTCTCTGTAGACCAGGCTGGCCTCAAGTTCACAGAGATTCGCCTGCCTCTGCCTCCTGAGTGCTGGGATTAAAGGCATGTGTCACTAAAGCCTGGCCCAGATTGTAAAAGGTTTGCTATTGTTATTGTTGTGTGTATGTGGAGTGGGGGCCATAGTATGTATCCCCCCCACGGGTGTGGGGTTGTTCTCTCCTTTGACTTTTATGTGCGTTTTGGAGATCAAAACTCGGGTGGTCAGGTTTGTGTGAATGGTGCCTTTATTCCTGAGTCATCCAGCCAGACCTTGCCAGAATGATTTTTAAAAGCTTTTTGTGTTTCTCTTAGGCGGAAGAAAGAACAAAAGCCAAGACAAGAAAACACAAAAGAAAGGATGTACGTGTGTGAAGCAACTGTTTGTAGGCAGGCTGGCTCTCTCTCCCACAGTGCCCAGGAGCTACCAGCCTGGACTTGACCCAGGGGAGTTCCAGCCTAAGGAGGAGTCTTCTCTCCCAGGAGGTCAGCAGCTAGTGTAGCTCTAATCAACTAATTCATAAAATTTTAAGAATCAAAAGATTACCCTGCCAGCCAATTTCTGCCTTGGAGGTTTTAAATATAAGACATGCACACTTTCCTGAGGACTCAAGGGATGGATGCCATTGTCACATTAATTATTACAGAGGAGCTGTAATAATTATTACATTAATAAACAATAATTAATTAATATTAATAAATAATAATTAATTATTACATTGAATAAGAATGGTCCTCATGGGCTTATACATTTGAATGCTTACTCATCAGGGAGTGGCAATATTTGAAAAGAATTAGAAGGGTCAGGAGGTGTGGCCTTGTTGGGGGAAGTGTGTCACTGGGGGTGGGTTTTGAGGTTTCAAAAATCCATGCCTGGCCCAGTCTCTCTCTCTCTCTCTGCCTGCATACCAAGATATCGAACTCTCAGCTCCTTTTCCAGCACCATGTCTTCCTGTGTGCCACCATGCTCCCCACCATGACAATAGATTGACCTCTGAAAAAGTAAGCAAGGCCCTAGTTAAATCCTTTCTTTTGAAAGAGTTGCCTTGGTCATGGCGTCTCTTCACAGCAATGGAACAGTGACTACGGCAGGGAGTACCTCTAATCCAGAAACCCCAAATCCGAAATGCTTCAAATTCCAAAACTTTTTATGTCACAAGTGGGGAACTCCACACCTGACATCATATGACAGGTCTCAGTCAAAACATAGGCATGCTAATGCACTATAGAAAGTGACCTTCAGGCTAGCTAGCTGTGAAAGGTCTACGTGAAACAAAAGATTTTGTGTTTTCACTTGGGTCTAGGTCCTGCCTTGGCTTCAGGTTGTTTGTAGAAATATTCCAACATCCAGGGGCAAAAAGCCATAAATTCCAACCATTTCTCCTCCCAGACTGATTCCTAGTTGACAAGGGTCAACCTATAGTATCTGTTTCCAGGCAACAACCCCCAAAACCGTCAAAATCCCAGTGCACTTCTAACCAGACACAACTGTTTAGCTGAGCAGACATCACATAATTATTCCCAAATTAAAAAAAATGTTAAATTATGCATTTCTTTGTTTGTATGTGGTGTTACAGGGAAGCCAGGGGTTGCTGTTGGGATGTCAACAATTTCTTCATCTTGTTTATGTATATTTATTTATATACATGTGTGTGTGTGCACATATGTGTGTGTGTCTTTGTACATGTGTACATGCACATCCCTGTGGAAACTAGAGGTTCCCTCAGGTGTCCTCCTCAGGATCCTTTGAAGTAGGATCCCTCATTAGCCTGGAACCCATCAATTATGCTAGGCTGGATAAGACGGGGATCTTCCTGTCTCTCACACAGTGCTGAGAGTGTGATCATTCTCACTCCACCCAGAGTTGTTCTGTGGCTTCTGGGGATCCCCTCAGGTCTTTGACCTTGCCGTGGAGGTGTGTTCCAGACTAAGCCACTGCCCCAGCTCCGGTCAAGTTTTTGCAGCTCATCCCGCCACACACCGTTAAAGAATGCCTCTGTGAGCCCTCGCCATGCTTTGATGTGATTTTTACGGGTGTCAAATACATTGCAAATTCTACAGCTGCATTTGAGAGACACGCACTCACACTGATACCTTTCCAGGAAGGGAAACTGGTCTCGGGATGAGGGGCTTTCACTTGTGTTTCATTTTTTTCGATCTGAACGCCCTTATTCCTGCTTTCTACCTTCCTTAAAGAAAAAGCAGAAACAGCACATATTGACCCATGGCAACCCTCAGATTTAACCAGTAGGATTGTAGCGCACAGTGGTCCCAGATGCTATAAACGCGTGTGTGGATCCCCTGGTTGGAAGGGTGCCTACGGCTTCCTCCATTTCTCTCAGGCCATGATAGTTCCCCCTTGTTCTTCCTGTGTGCTCATTTTCCTCTTGAGGTCAAGATTATTCCACCCACTCATCCTTTATCTTGAGGGAATCTACTGAGCCCTGGGTGGATGGTATGGGGGAGGCGTCCCTGAGGACTGGAGATAGTGAAGGCTGGGCTCATTGGTCAGGCTGTGTTTCTAGGCAGAAGAGTAGGTGAAAAGTTGGGGACAGGAGACGGTTCTGTCAGTCTCCTCCTCCTCCCATGCTTGACATCAGACTTTAAGAAGCCTTCTCCTACTGCACACAACCAGGGAAGGGCATCTCTTCACTATTTCCAAGTCCTTTTCCCATTTCACACAAGCAATATCTGTCTTTAGTGGCATGCTGCAGGGGGGGTGTAGCTCAGTGGTAGATCACTCAACTAGGGTTTGTAAGGCCTTGGGGTTGAATTCTTTTTTCTTTTTTTCTTTTTTAGTTTTCAAGACAGGATTTTTCTGTGTAGCCCTGGCTGTCCTAGAACTCATTCTGTAGACCAGGATGACCTTGAACTTACAAAGATCTGCCTGCCTCTGCCTCCCAAGTGTTGGGATTGAAGGTGAAGGCATACACTACCACCACCTACCTGGCTTGGGTTGAATTCTTAGCATCACAAGAAAAAGAAAAGAGATAGACACTTACATAACTTTTAAATTGTCCCCTGTTAAGAATTTAGACACAGCATTTGGGACCACTTGGATACAGACAACACAGTTCTGGGAACATGAGCAATTTCCAGGTTCTCTATTTCCAGGTTGCCAGAGCCCAGAACGTGGCATATTTTTATACTTAATTATATCCCTGAGTAGCTCTTCCTCCCAGCTTCTTTCTTTACTTTCTGTAAAACTCTCAAGGTACTCTGGGAGATGGGAGTGACAGCTGGCAGACAAGTGGGCGTGCTTGGCCCTGGGAGCCAGCCCAGGGAAGAGCTGCCTCAAGGAGCAGCTCAGGAGAGCTGTCTGATTAGTTGTGTGATTGGCCCCAGATGCTCCACTGCCCTGGTGTCACCCCAGGGGCACTTGGCTGCAGGGAGGTCCTAAAGGTACCAACTGGGGGACCTTGGTGATGCCATGAGGGACAGGACTATAGAACACAATGGCTCGTTTCCTCTCCTTAGAGGTTTTCTGTGTGCTGAATCATTTAGCTGATCTTTATTTACGTGTGTTTATGTGTATGTGCATGTTTGTGGGGGAGCGTGTGTGCATGTGTGTGTGTTTGTGTATAGCATGTGTATAGAGGCCAGAGGACAACCTTGGGTGTCACACATCCCAGGAAGTGTTCACCCCGCTTCAGGATCAATGTTTCTCATTGGCTTGGCCTCGCTGGTAGCTAGGCTGACTGGCCAGTGAGTCCCAGGGATTCTCCTGTCTTCACTTCCTCAGCACAAGCTGGCTAGCCTGTATTGAGCCAATATTTATGGAGTACCTAACGGCGCCTGCATTTAGCCAATGTCTATTGAGTACCTAACGGGCATAGGTGGCTTTCTAGCACTTCAGCACAAGGCGGACAAAGTCTCAGCTCAGTTGGATACATCTTCTGTTCTCAGAATGGAGATAGATGAGATAGTTGAGTGGATAGATCATGACCACAGCTGCTGTGTAAGGCAAAATAATGGCTTCCCCACCTGGTTCCATAGAGCTCTGTGTCTTCACCTCAGATCCTGTGAATAAGCTGTCACATAGCAAGAGTGAACTAAAGTTGCCCATGAGAAAGGAAAGGACACCAATTTATCAGAGGAATCACAGGGCTACGCCACTGGCATCATGAGACAGTGATGACCGCCATTACTGGCTTGAAGGACAAAGGAGGGGGCTGCCAGTCAAGGATTTCAGGGGACTCCTAGATACAGAAAAAAAAGACAAGAAAGGGGATTTTCTTTTCTCCTGAAGCCTTCAGAAGTGGCACAGTTCTGCTCATACCTTGACCTCAGCACAGCCAGTGAAGGTCATTTTCGGACCTATGGTCTCCGAAAATATGGGATGATGAGTGTGTGTAATTGTGCACTACTGAGTTGTATCACTGTGGACAAACAAATACAGCTGCAGATAGAGGTAAGGGGTGTTAAGAAAATGGAACAGGGAAGCAGTGGAGAGGGACCAGATGGGGAAGTATGAGGAGAGAGGCTCTGGGACGAGATGTTGGGGTGATCAGCCACAGGCAGACCTGGGGAGCCATCTCACTGCCTTGCTTCCCTGAATTTAAAGTTAGAATAATGTTCCTCTTTCCGGGATTAAATGTGTGTCCTGAGTGCCTGGCTCCTGCTGAGGCTCACTAAATGGACTCCATGGCAACAGGGCTGATGTGATGGACCCTAAGTGCAGTGAACGGACTCACTCTGACCCCTCCCCCAGTGGGATTACTCCAGGGACCAACCAGCCTTGACCCCATCCCCTGCCTCTGTCTTCCAAGCAGAGGGATTCTGCCTCAGCGAGCAGGTATCGGCAGTCTTTCCTAGACACAGGATCTAGGGTTCCCTACTGAGTGGTCCATGGCCACTCAGCCTTGGTTCCAGTTCCCCCGTGGACATTCCAACTGCCTTTCCTAGGCTCCGGAGATTTTAAGCATTCCATGTCTCATCGCTGTCTCTCTTTTCTGTGTCTGGTGTTCCCAGATCTGAGCAAGCCTAGGTGGTTCCCAGGGTCACCCTGTACTGGGGTGGCAGCTAACCAGCCTCTGGACTTTGAGTTTATCTGCTCCGTCATGTAAAACCAATCACTGTGGTATACCGGGCTCTGTACTTTATGTGACCGTCTCTTTCAGTTCTTAAATCTTCATGGGAGAGCATTGCCACAGTGGCCCATTGCTTCTGAGAACGAGACAGGTTCAGGAGCATGGGCGGCATCACCAAGGGAACCAGTACACAGCGTCACCTAAAACCTGTCCAAGAGCCTTCTCTGAAAAGGGGGCTGCAGGAGTGCCTACCTGGGCAGCATACAGCAGCTTCTAGCCATGAGGCCACGAAGACCCAGGAGTGAGAACCCACAGGAAGGAAAGGTGAAAGAGCAGCTGGCGTCAGGGTCAGTAAAGAAAGTGACTAGACAGTGAAGCAAGCTTGTCGCTGTCAGTATCTCAATACTGAAATGCAGGCCTCCTGGGAGGTAGTTACAGCAAGAGTGAGTCATTGGGGAGAGAAGCCTTCCCAGGGTTCAAAAGAGCTTGACCACAGGAAGAAAAGCATGTGTCACTGGGTGATGATTTCAGAGAGGGTTGTACAGACTTAAGAACAATTGCAGCAGGGCAAAACAAGTCTTGCTGTCCAGTGGGGCCTGCAGCTGCTTCTGTCTTCTCAAGGGGCCAGCAGACATGATCTATCAGTGGCTATTGGATGCTCACTGTGGAATGGGAAGAGCTTTAAGAGCCCCAAAATAAGCAAGTTGAATAGTCACCTGGAAGGTAGAGGGTGAGAAGTCTATCTTTTTACGTGTGTTTGAGCGCATGCACATGTGGGGAAATATGTGTGTATGCAGGTATGCATATACGTGTGTGTACGCATGTGAAGGCCAGAGGCCAGTGTTAGGTGTCTTCCTCAGTTATTCTCCATCTTTTAAAAAAATTAAATTTAAATTTTGTGTGTATGGATGTTTTGCCTATATGTTTGTCTGAGTACTACTTATGAGCTTGGAGCTTACAAAGGCCAAAAGAGTTACAGATGGCTGTGAGCCATCATGTGAGTGCTGGAAATCAAACTCTGCTCTTCTAGAAGAGTAGCCAGTGCTCTTAGAGATTCAGTGTTGCTGAATTATCTCTCTAGCCCCTCCATCTTATTTTTTGAGGCAGGGTCTCACTGTACTAAGAGCTGACCAATTAGGCTAGACTAGCTGGCCAATGAGCTCTCAGGATCCACCTAGTTCTGCCCCTCCCGTTCCTCTGCTGGGATTACAGGTACGTATAGCTGTGTCCTTTGCTATGGACACAGGTCCTCATGTTTGCGTGGCCAGCACTTTACTGAGTGAGCTACCTCCCCAGCCCAAGGTGACTGTGTTCATGAGTGATCTAGTATTGCTTTTCTGGAGGAGGTGGTATTTCCTGGGAGAAAAGACTCACATCTGTTCATTACAGCTCTGAGTGGCCCCTGATCTCAATAGGCAAACTGAGACAGGAAACTAAATCATCCCACGGAGAGCCAGAAATTGAGATGTCTTTCCCGGGCACTGAGGTTGCTAAATGGTGATTGATTTTTGTACCTTTTCTGATTTAAGTTAGAGAAATAGGATACTGAGCACATAGACAAATCGTCAGGAATGTCTGGTGGGGGACAGAGCCAAACATGTCAGCATAGCGCTGACCGGGACAAAGGAGGGAGGTGTATCAGAGGCTGCCAACCGTGGTTTAGGGGCTGTGGTGCAGTGAAACTTGGTGCTCAATTTAAAATGTACACTTTCTGTTTCGAGATTCCCCTAGAGTGGACCTAACCTTGTATGTTAGGACACTTTCACCTGCCGGTAACATACTTTAAGAACTTAAACACAAAGGAACCCTCTCACTAACAGGAAAACAGGGGGCCGGCCAGCTCCTAGGTTTGTTAGATTTTTCCAGCGAATCCAATGGCACCATTCGGGCTGGGGTTCATTTTATATTTCTGCTCTGCCATCTACACGTTGACCTCACTCTCTGGCTGCCTTCTCTTATGGTCACGAAACAGCGGCAGTGACTCCAGTTATCATATCCTAGTTGGTGGGGAGGGAGCCAGTTGGCTTCATGTCTGTTTCTAAGAAAGACTTTGATTAGATGCCCCACAGAGAGCCCTTCCTGTCACATCTCATTGACTGCAATTGCATATTGTTCCCTGGTCTAAGCCCATCAACTGCAAGACATGGCTAGTGTCATCTCTGTGCTATGTGGGACAAGAAAGGATACAGTTTCCAGCAAAAACAAAGCAGACCCTAAGGTTCTGGGCCATGAAGAAGCAGCAACGAGATGTCTGGGGGTGTGCAGAGATGGGGGAGAAAAGGCCAGTCATTTCGAGGTAGAGATGGCAGATGGAATGAATACGTTTGCCCAATCACCTGGGAATGAATTAGATTTCCTACAGGCACATGGAGACGGGGGGGGGGGGAAGGGGGTGGTGTTTTGTTTGTTCCTGAGAGTAACGATGCTTCAGACAGCTAACAAATGAGGGAGAGACTTGACTTTCTCAGCAGAATCTGAGAAAATAAAACAGATGAGCTGGAACAACAACAACAACAACAAAAAATGTGAAACAAGAAAAACCTTTGAGTCAAAGAAAGACCTGAGTTTGCAAAGCGACCAGGTTCAAAATGATCTTGACGTTTTCCATGGGAGGAAAATGACGTGGAGAAAGAAGATGGCAGGAACCCATCCCACCACTAGAACCAGCATGAACCTGAACTTGGGTTGACGTCTGAGACTCAGTCACATTCCATTCTCAAAAGCTACAGAAGAACACCTCTGGGGAATGTCGAAAGGAAACTTGGTCCCAAGAATTTCCCTTTCAAATATGAACCCAGCTGCAAGATGTTTTGAGACAAAGGCTTAGAAAAGTAGATCTGTCTATGTTTACAGCAGACAAAAAAAAATTAAAATGCAGGACCCCAGAATATAACTGTCATGACATAAAGGGGCCCCCATGTCCTCACATGGCCATGTTAGCCCCTGAACCTGTTCTGAGTCCCTCCTTGTGCAACGTCAGGAAGTGTGTGTTTGAGCCACATCCTTTGCCCAGAGGTTCAGACGGAATCTTTATTTCACTCAGAGACCACTCAGAACAATAACAGCTGCCACCAGCTTCCTGAACTTCATAACAACGACTCAACCGTTTGCCCTCCCAGACACTTGTGACGGGTCAGCTCTTAGAGCATGGTTTTGTTCTTTCTCCAGATGCCACGCTGTCCAGAGCAATGTGACAGACACCACCAGGGACCAGGAACTTGACTCACACGTCTGACCTACACAGGTCACGGCAGGCTCTGGCCTCTGGGGTTTCCTTCTGTCTGAAAGAGTAGCCTCGGCGACTGTGGGAAAGATCATCTCAGAGTCTGTCTTCTTCAGAACATGTATCAAGAGCCTCGGTACCCCTGTCTCCACAGACCTTATCCCTGACATGCTGCCAGCTCAGCAGAGACAGGAAGTTCTCAGAGATATCCGTGTGATGGAGTTATGAGTGGGGCTATTTTTCTTCTTATTCATAGGAATAAGTGTCAGGCAGCAAGTGAAGTCTAGAAGCCCCTATTCACTTTGGTGGTGGACCTGGTTAGGGGTACCCTGTCTAAAGGCTGCTCAGAGCCCTGCAGTCTCCCTCAGCTACGGTGTAGTTGTCTGTTAGGTCTCCTTGTCCTGCCTCAGACCCTCCCTTGCTTCCCAGGGAGCAGAGCTACTCCAAATGGCAGCACTGGGCAAACAGCTCATTCTGAAGTCAGAGGCCCAAGATGGGTGCCACTTCCCCGAGGGGAGAGTCACTTCCTTTGTAGTTTCAGGAAGGACCCAGGATTCATAAGAACCTCATCTCTGGGTGTGGGAACCTGGGACCAGATGGGCTGAGCATCCTGCCTGTCTCTGGCCTCACACAGTACCCTGAGAACCTGTCTTAAATGGCTTCACAGGCCCCTGCCATTACTGCAGATCCTTGCTGACAGCACACAGAGCAGAGCCTGGGGTAGACAGCAGCATAGACACCTTCCCACAGCCTCTATCACATCAGCTCTGCTGCTTCTTGTCCGGCACCCACCTCTTTTCCTTTGCAGAAACTGCTCCCATCTCATCCAAAGCCTTCCTCTTTCTAGACTTTTCCTTCCCTCATTATCCTTCCCTTTCTCTTTTACTGTGCCCCCTCCTTGTGCCTTCTCTTGCTCTTTGTCCTTCTCCCTCTCCATCTCGTTCTCTCTCATTTTCTTCCGTGTTTCCATCCCTTTCTCACCTTGCAGACTAAGGAAGCAGTCACGGCTGTCTCCCTTCTTACCAAGATCTGGACATGGCTGCATCCCTACTAAGCAGAGAAGGGAGGAATGGCCTCCATGCAGACCACTCCCTCCCTCCATTCACAGAACTGTGACCACAGGAGGGAAAATGTGACATTCTACTTTCCTGTTTGGTTTCCTAGCAGTCGATGAACAAAGCCAGGTGGCTGCAAAGTCCTGAACGCACGGAACCCATGACCAAGTGCTATTCATGATCAAACAACAGCCAGTCAGGTGAGGAAGGGCCCATCTCAGAGGGCCCTCTGCCCTGCCTCTCCCATCCATGAAGCAGTCTTGGTGTTTCACTGTGCAATGTCTCAGCCTAGCTCCCGCTTCTGCTGACATTGAACGGGTTCAGGTAGTAGGAATGAGTTATACAGAAACTGTGGCTAAGCTCAGGAAAGAATGTAGGTTTTCGTTTCAACATGAAAAGAGGAACTAGAGTTAAAATAAGCTGTGACCAGTATCAGGGCTTCCTGAAGGACAGCTCTGACTTGGCTTCACTGGCTATGAGCTTTGATTTGCTCCTTGGTAATCATATGCTATCAGTTATTTTAGTGTGCGTGCATGCGTTAGTGAGTGCATACGTGTGTGTGTGTGTGTGTGTGTGTGTGTGTGTGTGTGTGTGTGTGTGTGTTTGAGGCAGGGTCTCATGTACTCTGGGCTGATCTCAAACTCACTATGTAGCTGAGGATGACTTAGAACTTTTGATCGCTTTAGTTCTAGCCCTCACAGTGCTAAGATTACAGGTATGTGCTACTATGCCAGGCATTGTGCAGTACCAGGGAATCGAACTGTGGGCTGTATATGCTAGGCAGGCTCTCTACCAATTGAGCAACATCCCCCGCCACTAGCATTTGTTTTTTTATAAGAAAGGACACCCTTACAGACGGGGAATCCCCTAGACCATTTAGGTCCATGTCCTCTTGGTAGCTGGTATTGGTGATCAAGATGGTCTTAGGTTAAGTGCAAGATTGGAAACAATTATGTCCAGCGATGCCATATCTCTTCCTTGAAAACTGCCTGTCCACTGCCTTGCTGAGGTGGCCATAGCAGGCTATGCTCTGTCCCCATCTGTCAGTGGTGGGCAGGCACCTGCTTCTTAACCTCCAAGCAACACAGAGCTCAGTAGCCAGTGAGTGGTCTAGGCAGAGAAAGCTGTTGGTGTCTGAGCCAATCAGATTCCTGTTGGGGGCTGGGACATGAGAAGGGCACCGCTCTCAGCCAGGGAGGGGCAAACCCATAGAAGAGCTGACTCACTGAGGTAGAACCCAGCCAGGGCCCAGCGCCTCTGGGCCCAAGCCCTGGGCTTTCTAGTGTCCTTCTGGCCAGCAAGGATAGTAGCCCCTTGCATAAATCAGCCAGAGCGACCCCCTAAACCCACTGAAGCTCTCAGTTAAGAGCCACTGAGGGTCTGTGGTCATTTATGAGGTCACAGGAAGCCACCAAAGCAAGAGAGTGAAGACAACGTGGGCACAGACTCCAGACTGATGAAGTTACGGGTTTACAAGCTGTGGGCACAAACCCTCGACAAGAAGCCACAAAGTCACGTCTTTTCCAGTCACACTCAAAGTTTTCGTCACTTTGAAGGAATAGAAGAAACCACAAAGGGGGAGAAAGATCAAAGACACCAACTAACTTTTAACTTAAGAGAGTTGACTCCTAGCAGGAAGCCACCTGAGAAGGACCCTAGGCCACCAGGCAAAGTTCACACAGACCTAGACTTGGATAAAAGAGCAGAGACCACAGAGACCCACCACTTGCCTAAGCCACCACCTCTGGGCCAGCCACGTCCTCAGAAGCTGTGGCGTCCACATCTGAGAAAGTATTCGGATGATGAACATCAGCTGAAACCTTGAACAGAGTGTTTGCATAAGTGGACCCAAATCTGGTCTGGTGATTTCCACTAAACACTGGGCTGGCACAGGTACTTTCTGACCCCTAGACCAGCCTGAGACCTTCCAGCTGACCCTCCTTCCATCCTGGTGCTCATGCACACATGAGAGCCGGGTAGAAGCATGAACTGCCTGACCACCATGCCCTGCCGTGGGGCAGTTACTACAGCCCACAGTGGCCCACGCTGGCCTCTCACAGGAAGCTTGGTGCGAGCAGATCTGTCCCCTAGAAGGCAGCCCTGCCACATCTGGATGGAGTCGGTCCCCTTCTAGCCTCAAAGTCTTGGAAG
Source organism: Ondatra zibethicus (assembly GCA_004026605.1). Classification (NCBI taxonomy): domain Eukaryota; kingdom Metazoa; phylum Chordata; class Mammalia; order Rodentia; family Cricetidae; genus Ondatra; species Ondatra zibethicus. The sequence continues at coordinate 269,384 of PVIU01000129.1, forward strand.
CAAGCAGCTAGTGGAAGTGGTCAAAGTGATTTTTTTGAATTTCATCATTAGTCATTCTGCGAGGCCTTCCTTTAGTCATGGCTGCTCTCTTCCATGTTCCCAGGGGCTTTTCCAGGCACTCACCATCTTTCGTCAAGGCAGCTGCGAGTCTACCTCTTCGGCTTAAGTAATCAATCGTGCCCTTCAAGTTTTGGAAGTCACCAGCGTCCCTTCCTGTTTCTACTTTCTTTTCAGCTAAACCCTGAAAACTTTGTTTCTTGCCGCTCTGGTGACATGGTACCTAAATGCTTGTCTACTCTTACTGCACTGCTCAGATGTGAGTCACATGCCGCTGTGGCTCTTCCTGTGGTCCCCGTGAACTTAGTGACACACAGCCCTCCCTCTACCGAGGACCCCAAGACTGTCACCTCCTTTCTGCACACCCCCGTATTCTCTTAACGAAGCTCGGCAAAAAACAGCTTCCCTGCCTTCCACATCACCCAGCTGCCACACACTGTGGTCAGACAAAGCCCTCATGTTTGCCCCACAGCTCCACCACGGTGGTCTTCTCAGATTGACTGGCACTCCTGATTTTTTTTTTCCTTTTAAAGTTCACCTGTGGCTGGTGAGATGACTCAGTGGGTAAAGGCTCTTGCTGCCAAGGCTTAGGATTTGAGTTCAATCCCCAGAACCCACATGGCAGAAAGAGAGAAGTAGCTCCTGAAAATTGTCCTCTGACCACTACAAGTATACCATGTAGATAGAGAGATAGATAGATAGATAGATAGATAGATAGATAGATAGATAGATAGATAGACAGACAGACAGAGTTTCTTTATAGCTTTGTGCATTTTGCCTTTGTATAGTGAATTCAGATGCCAAGACTATCAGCCTTGGGCAGAAGGGGGCTAAGGGAAGTTAAAGGCACCATCTCACCTAATCTTGTTCCCTTGCAAATTCACCCCCCTCTGCTGCTTCCTGGGCTCCTTACATTTGTTCCTTGGTGGTAGTCAAAGAAAACAGTGGATCAAGACATAGCCACTGGCTTGGCTCCCTTCACCATCATGTCCCTTTCTCAGCCACGGCCACCAACAGTCCCTGGCATGCGTGACTACCCTCTTACAACTCGTCATCTGTGAAGAGTCACTGTTATTTACTCAGCCTAAAACGTGTGCTTTGGGGACAAAGCTAAGCTCTGCCAGGTCCTCACACTGAGGCTCCTTGGGCCACCTGCTCTTCCTTCTCTTTTTCACTTTCTCCCAGAGCAGGCACCAGCTGGTTCAGGACTTACCTGAACAGTGAATTTATCATCTTCGTTGGGCAGAATCCTGTAAGTGTAAACACAGTTCCGGAACCTGAAATAGATCAAAGATGACATTAGAAACTATGCAGGAAAACAAAGTTTGCTCGGACCGAGAAGAACAAGGCTCTTTGACACAGCTTGGGGACTCTGCACACAAAGTGTGCACTCCAAAGGTCAGAGTTGATGGTGTTCTAAGGTGGAGCTGAGCCAATGTCTCACAGTCCTGCATACAGCACTGTTTCCCCACTGCCTCAGCACACCAAGAGTGGCCATGGATGTGCCATTTATGGCACTGTTAAATAGCTATGGGGGTCTGATCTAAATGCACCCATCATCCAGAGGGGCTTCCTCAATTGCTTAGCTGCCATGTTGTCTAAGAGAATGGAGCAAGAGACGTGTTTGAAGAACTGAAACTCCCAGGGGCTCAGCAAGATGGTGTGGTAACCGGGTCTGGAGTACAGCTGCAGAGGGAACACATTGGCCAAGATGTGGCTCCCCAGTCCCTACCTTCCGCTGGGACCTCATTCTCCCTACTTGGCTCCTTCCCCATGGACTCCTTGCTTTATGGCTTCCTTCTTCCTGAAGTGAGTTCTACCCCTTCAGACACTCAGATTTGCAGAGGGTTGGAAAGCTCTGGCTATTTCTGTAGAGGAAGTGCCAAGTACCTAAGATCTCCTTCTCTTTCTAGAAGCTCTATCTTCTTTGACTCAAGGATACCAGGTACTTTTTACCTTCCTAGAATCTCTGAAAGGAAGGGCTTGTTTAAGCTGAGGACCCTATGGTAAGGGGGCATTGTTGAGCAGTCTCCAGCTTGCTGGTATCTGACAGCATGGTGCCTATGGGAGTTTGTTGGTGGTCAAGGCTAGAAGGCTGTAAGAAGTTTTGGGGAACACTATCACTACTAGCTCTTCCTTAGGTCTGCTAGAATGACCTCTCCCCCACCTCCTCTATTTGGGGTTTATGTAAACAGTGAAAACTAGGTATCCTTATTGCCCCAAGCGGCTAAGCTCTCTCAACAACACAATGCTTCTGAGAGTTAGGGAGGCTGGCGAGAAGTCTCAGTAGTTAAAAGAGCACTTGCTACTCTTTCAGAGGACCTGTGCTCAATTCCCAGCATCCACATGGGGACCAGCAACTAACTGTAATTCAAATTCCAAGGGATCCAGCATCGTTTTCTGGCCTCTGCTGATACTGCATGCACATGGTACACACACACACACACACACACACACGGGCAAAACACATAAAACTATATCTTACAAAAAGTCACTTAACCCCTTCCATGTGCCAGATTCAATACCATGATTTAATATGTGTTATTAGTTAACTCAGTTTAAAGTTTTATATTGAGGGTTGGGCGTTTGGCTCAGTTGGTAGTGCTTACCTAGCATTTATGAAGCCCTGAGTTCAATTCCCATCATAAACCAGGCATGATGACATACATCTCTAATGCTAGTACTCAGGAGGTGGAAACAAAAGGATCAGAAGTTCAAAGACATCTTTAGCTGCACACGGAGTTGGAAGCCAGTCTGGATTACATGAGACTGTGTCTCCAAAACCAGAAAGTAACTAACAAACATATCCAGAAAAGATTGTATATTGAAAAAAATGACACACACAGAAAGTTGTAAAATGAAAAATATGTTTCCTCCATCCTATGAGTTTCTTAGGCTTATTCTTATTTGTAAAATATTTTTAAAATATACACACAAGATTATGTATATATATCTTTAAATATATATAACATTACACTGTTTACATTGTATTAAAGTTTATTTTCTTCATAAAATATCATGGAGGTCTTCCACATTGTGGTGGTTTGAATGAGAATGTTCCTCATAGGCTCCTATGTTTGAATACTTGGTCCTGAGTTCGTGGAACTGTTTGGGAAGGATTAGGAGGTATGGCCTTGTTGGAGTAGGTGTGTCATTGGGGGTGGACACTGAGGTTTCAAAAGGATCAGGATGTAAGTTCTCAGCTACCTGCCTGCTGTCATGTTCTCTGTCAGGATGATCATGGGCTCCAAACCTGTGGGAATCCTAGTAAACTCTTTCTTTTATAGGTTGCCTTGGACATGATGTCTCTTCATAGCAACAGGGGCATAACCAAGACACATGAGCTGAGAGAGATGATTTGCTGACTGTCTCAGCATTCTACCACATAGATACCCCATTGTGTCCTTGACCAGGGCTTGCTGGTAGTGGTAATTTGAATATTTTGCCTTTTTAAATAATGCTGCAGTGAACAAGCAGCTCTGCTCCTCCATCTGTGCACATATGGATGAACTATTTGTTTTCATGCCATCATAAAATGAAGAGGATAGCAATGCCACATCTGCTTGCTGCCGGGAAGACTAACCGCATTCACATACTGAAAGCCTTACGAGCTGTGCCTGGCTCACCCTGGACACTCCGAGTGTCTGCCTCCCACGTGCTGGGATTAAAGGCTTGTGCCACCACCACCCGGCTTAGTTATCATGTATAAATAAAATTAGACAGAGTCAGCTAGACAAAAAGACATAGGCATTTTACACACACGCACACTTTTATGTAGGCTTCAAACTCTTGATAATCCTCCTGTCTCAGCCTCCCAAGTGCTGGGATTGCAGGTGTGAGCCACTATGTCTTGCTGGCAGTCTGTATTTTGGTAGAGACTACATCTGCCATCCAGCAAGACTGTCATTATTTTTTTCTTCCTCCTAACGGATATGAGAGGGTCTATTTCCTCACACCCTGCTGACTGGCTTATCAGATTTCTTAATCTTTGCAAATCTGAGAGGGGAAGAACAATGACAGCTTGCCTTAATTTGCCTCTCCCAGTGAGAAACGTTCAGCATGTTCTTGTTCTTAGCTGTTTCTGTTTCTTTTTCTTTGAATTCCTTTTTCTGTCTTTGTCTCGCTTTTTCTTTGTGTCATCTCGCGCTTATTTACAGAACTCTGATCTGTGTTGTTACTTTTTTCAATGAGGTTTGCTGGTTATCTTTTGTAGCTGGGTAATTTTATGTTTTTATGTAGTCAGTTTTATAATCTTTTATTTTATGACTTGGCATTTATATATTCTTAAAGAAAATTTGGGGCAATGCTTTTGGGAGATTCCATGACTTTGTTGCTTCATTCCCCATGGGAAAACTTCTCTGGAGAGCTCGTCTGGCTTTAACCCCAACTTTCTGTCGTCCCCCACCCCAACCTATCGCCACAGTCCAAGTTGATACCACCACCATCTGAACCAATGTCATCTCAGGTCTCAGAGATATCTTTGGAACACAGAGAATCCTCACAACATTCCCTTAGCCGTCCCCACGGCTCCTAACCTCAACCCTTTGCAGAGCCAGGAGACTGTAGAGCCTGCTCTGCCCTGTTCAGGGCTTATCTCTCAGGAGCCCTGACAGTTCCTCTTACAGATAACCAAAGGCTCAGGAGGGTGAGAATGGCTCTCTCTGGCTGAGGGCAGCTACTTATGGAAGAGCCACAAGGAGCCAGCAAAACACATGGGCTCACAGACAGAAAGAAAAGACAGAGAGGCAAAGAGGGGCTACTCCAAACAGAAAAGCCCCCTTAGTTTAGTTAAGTGTGGGAGAAAAATCTGCCTGGCCTTTTCAAAGATGTTCTAGAAACTGAAACAAAGAAGCAGTTTCACGGCCTGAGAGCTGTCCTTATGCAGACACAATCATAGCCATCACCCCTATGAAAACACCAGTTCAAAATTAAATTTCAAAGAGTTCTGGGGCCTCCACAGGGAGGCTAGCCTCCACCCTACACCCGTTCATCAGCAGCTGCCCTTCTCCCTGGTCTTATGTGGAGTATGAGCCATATACTTATGTGTGCACAGGCAAACTCATGTGCATGTGCATGACACATACACCCACATGTGCATTCACATACCACACACACATGCACATATGGATACACAACATACTTCTAACACACATACAAGATATTATAGCCATAATGTCGAGAGCAGGCTGTGTGTGGCTTCCGTGGTAGAGCACTTGCCTAGCATGTGAGCAGCCCTGGCATGCGAAGGTCCTGCAGCTAAATTCTGTTCGACAAGTGCATCTCCAGATACTGTGTTCATTGCTCGCTGGGGATGCCAGCTCTTGATTAGTCTTTGTCAGTTCTTCTCAGTGGTTTGGTACCAATGTGGGGCTGCTAACACTAGCTCTCAGCTGTGTGACTCTACCTTCCCACTAGGCTCCATGGGATCCAGATCAGGACAAAGCTACCTTCTGCTACCAAAGGACATCTTCCATTCTCAAGAGAAGGTAGTCTAAGAACAGAATTGCCACTTAACTTGCTTCATTGGTGACAAGTGACAGAAGGCTGTCCTGAGCTGATCCTGGAGGAGGAGAAGAAGTGGCAAGTTGCCTTTGCTGGGGTAGGAGGTGGGTGAAGAGTCGGGGGACAATCCTGGAATGAATAGCATGAGAAATTGTGTTTTACCACGAGAGGAGAGGACAGTCACATGCGAGTAGGAAACTGGTCAAGTCTGATGAGTCCTAGCCAAATGACATTAACAATGCCTAGAAACACCTTCCATACTGTGAGTCCCACAGAGAGGTGGAGAAATCAAACTTGAAAACCAGACACCGGGGCTTGTCTCACTCCACGATCTGCTCCTGGAATTGCTTGTAAATCCTACTCTGACTCTTGCTAAATGCCACTTCTAATTTCTAGAAAATACTCCTTGCATTTTCTCTTTTCAAGGTTAAATATGGCACACTTCCGAGCAAGATGGGAGAGAAGACAGGCAAAATGGAAAGTCTGCATTCAGAAAGCCATGTGGAGCTGGGCATGGTCCTGCACTTGAGAGTTTGAGGCAGGAGGATAGAGAATTCAAAGCTAACATGGGCTACATAGTGACCCTGTCCCCATGCCCCAGTAAAAAGAGGAGTCATGTCATTTTGGCTAACACAGAATAAGAGAGAATGGACATAGCCCCAGAAAGCAAGAGTGTTTAACACCTACTACCCAAACTTAAAGAACTCCGGAGTCACAGGGCTAAGACAGAGTGACAGAGGCCATCTGTGGCTCACATGAGTCCCTCCAGAAGAGGGAAAAGAGGAGGAGGGTCAAATGGCCAGCAGGTGAAAAGCTGAGAAAAGGCAGGCACAGCACTGTCCTCATCCATAGGAACTTAAGAGGTCACTCTTGACCTAAAGCTTTAGGAAGCAAAGGCATGGGAGCAAGGTCCCTAGAAGGGAGCCTTCCATCTGTCTGTTGAGAGTTTACCCCTTGGCCCAGTACCACCCAGGTCTTATTGGTTTGGGAGGGAGTTTTTATCCTTCCTTCTTACTTTTTGTTTATTTGCTTGATAAGATCATTTCAGCAGACACACACACACACACAAACACACAAGTTGTCAGGAAAAGAATCACTGGATCAGTGAAATATACCACCACTCAAAAGAGCCCTCCATCCCACAAGGACATAAAGGAGTAGTAATCTCTGTCTTAAATAAACCCATTGTTTCAAAACAACATGGTGAGGCCCAGGGAGGTAAATCTGCATTTCTAGAACCCACACGTCCTAGTTCTACCCTGACCAAAGGCAAAGAAAATACTTATTTGTCAGGGTATAAGAGATTCTCCTTGAGGAAGACATTTTCTTTTTCCATCCGGCTCCACTATATGACTTTAGAAATACTGGCCAATGTCATGAGCCATGGGATTTGAGTAAGCGGTGTAAGCATTTGGAAGGAAAAGACTATAATCCTGACTTGCAGAGGATATGAAGGCCTGTTCATAAGAGTTAGGGCTGGGGAGGAGGCTTGGTGGGTAAGAATGTTTGCTGGGCAAGCATGCAGACCGGAGTTCAGATCCCCAGAACCCATGTGAAAGAGCGGGGTGTATCGCCTGTGTGACAGCGCATGCCTTGAGTCCCAGAGCCTGGGAAGTAGGCACATCTCTGTGAATTCTAAACCAGCCAGGGTTACATGGTGACACTCTATCTCAAAATTAAATTAAAAGAAAAAAAATCCGGGTGTGATCCCACACATCTATTAACTCCAGGGCTGGGAAGGGAATGGCAGCAGAGACAGGAGGCTTGCTGGGTCTGGTCAGTCAAACTAGTCCAAAACAGCAAGCTCTATGTTCAGTGAGACACTGTCTCAAGGGAATGATGCAGAGAGTGATAGACCAGGATATCCGGTGTCCTCCTCTGGCCTCCACTCACATGCACAGGTGTCTTAGGTAGGGTTTCTATTGCTGTGACAAAATACTATGGCCAAAAATCAAGCTGGGGAAGAAAGGGTTTATTTGGCTTAAAATTTCCACAGTGCTGTTCATCACCAAATGAAGTCAGGACAGGAACTCAAGCAGGGAAGAAATCTGGAGGCAGGAGCTAAGGAAGAGGCTGTGGAGGGGTGCTGATTACTGGCTTGCTTCCCCTGGCTTGCTCAGCCTGATTTCTTAGAAAACCTAGGACCACCATCCCAGGAATAGCATCATCCACCATGGGCTGAGTCCTTCTCCATTGATCATTAAAAAATGCCAAATATCATGGAGGCATTTCTCAACTAAGCCTCATTTCTCTCTGATGACTCTAGCCTGGGTCAAGTTGACACACACAAACCAGCCAGTACAGCAGGCAAACACAAACATGTGCACACACATCTGTGCAATGCATGGTATCACACATACCACAGATGCTAACATTTCTTTAAAAAGCAAAGATAAAAGAAGCAGCTGAAAAATTAATGAGGAATTGTCAAAGAAAATGACAGAGTAAAAGATGAAAGCATAAAATTCTATGCAGGCAATTTGTTATCGTGAACCAGTAACAATGGGGAGAATGTAATATTTACAATAGTAATAAAAATATAAAGCCATCAGCAGAAACCCTAAGAAGAAATACTTCGGGTCTGTATGAAAAAATATTACACCATCAACGAGATAATATAATAAGACTGAATGTCACTAAAATGTCAAGCTCAGAAAATATAATTCCTGCCATCCCAGTGAAAGTTACAATACAAAGTTTTGTCCAATTTGAAAAATATTATTATCTGGTTTACCTGGAAAAACACTTGAATATAAGATAATATACGAAAATCCCAAAACATTTTGCAAAATGATGCTATTGTCTTTGTAAGAAGAATGGTGTAGGGGGACATACTTGGACACATAAACAAACAAGAAGGACCTTTGTAAGCCTTAGTAAGTAGCAGACAAAGGAATCATGGAGGGGAAAGGATAAACCATTTAATAAGAGGTCGGGAAAAGATGGCTACTTGAGAAAAATAAAAACAAATTCCTATCATTTGTCATCCATTAAATTAAGTCCAAGATTTAAGTTTTCAATGTGAACAATAAAAAATAAGGAAACAACAGCCTAGGCCACTGCTATATTTGTTTGTATAGTCAGGATGCTAAACACACAATACTCATTATTCAGTAAGCACATGCAATAATTCTACCACATAGATCCTCTTATGCTTGGTTTTCAGATGAGGAGGCTAGGGCCCAGGGTAATTAGATAAATGAGTGGAGGTTCCTTTGATGTGGGAGGTTCTTCTGTAAATGTGCTGCTTTTATTGGTTAATGAATAAAGAAGTTGTTTCAGCCAGTGGCTTAGCGGAGTAGAGCTAAGAGGGAAACTAAACTGAATGCTGGGAGAAAGAAGGCAGAGTCAGTGAGATGCCATGTAGCCGCCAGAGGGGAAAGATGCAAGCTGCCAGTTGGAACCTTGCTGATAGGCCACAAAACTTGTGGTAAAATATAAAGTAATGGAAATGGGTTAATTCTAGATGTAAGAGCTAGCTATCAATACACTCAAGCTATTGGTCAAACAGTATTGCAAATAATATAGTTTCTGAGTGATTATTTCATGGTCTTGGCAACTGGGAACAAAAAAGTATCCTCCCCCAACATTCCTTCTGTAACCTGAGTTGATTAGCTACAAAGACCCAGTCCTAACCCTCATAAGTGGATTTCTGTTGGAAGTCCAAGGAAGAAGTCAAAAAGGAAAACAAAGAAAAAAAGAAGGTGATAGATTTTGCAAACATTTATGATCCTTCAATGTCAGAGAACATAAAGCTTAAAGGCAAACCATCATGAAAATGTATTTGCAAAAAGCATGACACAATAACTCACATAGGCAGATAACGAAGCTTGCAGCAGCCCTGATGTTGGGGATTAAACCCAGGACCTCATGAATACTAGGCAAGCACTTAACTACTGGGTTATATCCCCAGTCCCCCTCCACTTTCTATTGAGACAGGACCCCATTATATAGTCAATGGTGGCCTAGAATGCATAACCATACTTTCTTCCAAGCTGCATACAGTTTTAATTGAAGAAAAGAAGCTAAGAGAATAGAGAGGACCATCTGCAAGAGAGGACGGCCAGCAAGCCTCTCAAACCAGATCAGCAATCAAAAGTAAATCAAAATGAGCAAGGATGACCTTGCACCTTAGACTTTAATTTTCTTAAAAATAACCATAAAAGAATAGGATATTGGAAGGAGGTGGGTGTTCTCTCATGCTGCTTGCCAGAAGCATAAATTAAGTCAAAATGTCTGTTAATTTGCCATTTTGTATCCACAGCCTTTGAAGGCTCCAGCTCTGTGATCTAATAGTCCCCTGGGGATTTGCAACCAGTAACATGTGTAACAATTCTGCTGGATGAGTGCCGATAATGCAAATGTCAGATAATCAAAGAATCATTCCTCAAAGCATGAAACATCCTGGAAGAGAAGTCTGTGCTTCCAGCAAGGGTGATGTTTAGGAAGAAATTCTAACTAGGCAGGAAAACCTCAGGTTGCCAACTAGGTTGCTGGAAACCTCAGACCACAAATGAAAGGTGGTGCTGTGTGAGAGAGTGTGTGTGTGTGTGAGTGTGTGTGTGATACTATAGAGCTTGCATATATACGGAGAGAGAATGAGAAGGCACAAACAAATCAACAAGGCTTATTCAGTCTCTCAGTGATTGGGTGATGGCTATACTTGTTTTATACTTTTTACTTTATGCTTAACTTTTTGTGGAGGTTGAGACAGGGTCTCACTATGAAGGCCCAGGAGGCTGACCTGGAATCTCATGGCAATCTTCCTGCCTCAGCTTTTTGAATGCGGCGTTACAGGCGTGTTCAACCACACAAAGCGAATACCACTTCAGTTACTCGAAAGAAGACTTCACTGTTTATCTCCAGCTCTGTCCACTCCTGCGCTGCCCACTCCAGCTGCAGGGCCAGGTGAGCACTCCCTTTCTGCGGAGGTTTCTTTGGCAAGCCTTGTATGGTATTATTTCAATTGCAAACTAAACCCAAACCGAAGGGTTCGGAAACCTGTTAACAGCAGTCCACTCCCATGTATGTGTTTAGGGGCACATGTGTACATACATAAAAGTAGGAGTAGAGGCCAGGGGACAATCTTGAGTGTCCACCTCCCTCAGATGCTATCTTTTATTCGAGGCAGGGTCTCTCAATGGCCTGAGGCTCATTGATTCAGTTAGGCTGGCTGGTCAGTGAACCCCAGGGATCCTCTTGTCTCTACCTCCATGGGACTGGGATTATAAGCATGCATTATCCCGCTTGGCTTTTTTGTGTGAGCTGTGGGGATGGAACTCAGGTTCTTGCTCTTGCAAGACAAGCACATTGCCAACTGAGCCATCTCCCTAGCCCAGTAAGATGGTTTTTTAAGTAATGGAGACAAAAAGAGCATGCACGCTAAGTTGAGGCAACTTTACAAGATGGGCAAATTTGTAGAGTTTGTTAAAAAAAAGAAATCTGACCCCACATGTTTCCTACGCCCCTTCTCCCCACCTCTTCCACCTCTCTCCCAAAGGGCAAGAACCCACCACAGCTACCAATGTGGGGCTCCCTCTCATAGAATATTCTGAGTCCTGTCTAGCTTTTCCAAAACTGTAGGACTTCAACCCTTTGGCACCTCCTTACTAAGATGGAGCTAGAATTAGAAGGTTATAGGGGCCTGCCTCTCTTCTAGACTTCACCTTCATTCTCTGGTCCCCTAGGCGTTCTTTTTTGTCCGTGCCCAGGCCCCTCCCTCTCTCAGGCTCCCAGGCGGTCAACCCTGGTGGCGAAGCAGCCACCAGACATTCTTGCGTCAGTGAAGTCCTCTTCCTGCCTCAATCGCTTTGAGCACTTCCTCTGCGGAGGCCCCACATGACAGCTCGTGTCTCCCAGAGGCCTCCAGGAAGTCCCGGAAGTGACAGTGTCACAGTTCTCCCGTCATGGAACTTTCTTCACAGATGGGTCCCCTGCTTCTCTGCTTCTGAGACATCACTGGTTGCTCTTAGCTCATAAAACTAATGGCCAGATGTATTTTTACATATGCAAAGCACATGGTGCGTGTACTCTGGCCTGTCTAGGGCTAGGCCTGGGGATATCCATCTTATTCCTGTCTTCCTATCTTATCCTCTCAATGATGTAGCCACTCTAATGTGCAAAGACTGTATAGACAGTTCTCAAAATAAGGTGTACAGATGACCCATTAGCAGTCGTAACATGAGGGATGCAACTTAAAATCAGTTAGATGTGGCCTCACAGCCACTAAGCTGGGGAGAATAGAAAAGACAGGCACATTTAGGAAGCAGAAGCAGTAAGATCAGGAGTTCAGTTTTGATTGTAATAGGGAATACGAAGCTGGCCTAGGCTGCATGAGACCACGGCTCACAAACATACAAACAAGCAAGGGGATGGGGAGATAGGTGCTAATAAAGCATTTCCCCTGAAAGCATAATAACCCTAGTTTGATGCCCAGAATGTACATTAAAACCAACCAATTAACCATAACAACAAATTGGGTTTAGTGGCTCTCTCCCTGACCAGCCTAGTCTACATGACAAGTTCCGGGGCATTGAGAACCTCTGTCTTAAAAAAAAAAAATTTAAAAGGTGGGGCTGGTGAGATGGCGCAGGGGGTAAGGGCACTTGCCACCAAGCCTGGCTACTTGAGTTCCGTCCCTAGGACCCACATGGTGGAAGGAGAGGATCAACTCTGAGATGTCCTCTGGCTGACACACACACTGTGCTAATACATACATGCACCTGCACACACACACACACACACACACACACACACACACACACACACACACACACACACAGAGATAACAAGCCAGTGAAGAACTGGACCCCCACACATGGCTGGTGAGAGGGTGCCACAGCTGAGCACAAGAGTTCAGCAGTTCCTCAAAATGCTAAATATCAAATCACCACATGACCCAGCCCCACCTCTAAGGGCCATACCCAAGACTACTGCAAACAGAATCCACACAAAGGCTAGTTCACAACTCTTCACAGAAGCATTGCTTATAGCAATTAAAAAGTAAAACACAGTGCAAAAGTCATTCAACAGGTGCCCGTGGTGTGTCCATACAATGGGTTACTAATAAACAGTCCAAAAGATGGATACCTGCTACAGTTTAGATGAACTTGAAGCATTATGCCAAGTGAACAAATCCACAGTTCCCCAAACTGGAAATTCACTTGTCGGGTAAGTCCTTAGAGACAGAAAGTGGATTGGCTGTTTCCAGAGGTCAGGGGAAAGAGTAGCAGCAAGCAGCTGCTCATGGGTATGGTGGAGGGGTCTTTTGGGGACAATGAAAATGCTCTGAAATTAGACAGTGGTGTTCGCAGCACAATGATGTGGCTGTACTGAGGAGCACTGGACCACAAACCAGCCTGTGGATGGGTGACTCTACAGTGTGTGCACTAACCTCAGAAGAAGCACTGTACGCCAGTGAACTGGCCTGGCCAGTCTCACTTTGGAGCTGGGTTCTAGGGATCTTGCTAATATAACAAAGTGACTCTAAGCAGATCCTAAGCAAGTCTTGCTCCTCAGGACTATGTGGCCTGGCATGAACCAGGGAGCAATAGCAGAGTTCTTGTTCCATCTGCGAGGCAGGGAGGCAGGAGCCTTGCATCCTAGAGAGATGGGGTTGTTGTTAAAGAGTACTAATGTCCTTGCACAGGTAAGCGTAACCTACGTGGTAGGCAGAGTTGCAAAATGCACCTAAGCCAGTGCCTACCCTGTACCTGGGAAGACAAATCTATGGGCATAAACATAGTCCTTCTATGTCACTTCATGTAAAAGATATAATTAAATAGCCCTTGCTGGGTTCATCCTTAGACAGAGGCTTTTTCTCATGTCAAGAGGATGTCAGGAGCCCATGGACCTCTAGCTCTGGCTTCTGCCAATGCTGGCGTTTCCTCATTTGCCTTCAGGGCCAGATATGGAAAACAACTCCACATTGCGTTTGCACAAAAGGCATTAGCAAGCTGTGGAAACCTCACAGAAACTTTAAACGGAGATTGGAGGAAGGGAGACAACCGCACACCCTCTCACAGGACAGTCTATGCCCTGACCCCTCTGCTGGGCATTTCCACCCTTAAAAGCCCTCCTCTGCATTCTTCTCTTTCCACCAAAACCAGGTGTGACAAGGTCCTCACCCCACTCTCAAGAGTCCTGAAAACTGGGCCTGTTTTATCACCTCTGGCAGGCTTGGGGCCTGCTCTCTCTTCAGGGGCTGGCTAGTCACTGCTTTCTTTCAAATGACTAGAATGCCGTCCCTGAGGGCATTTTTGATGGTAAATGTCCCATGCTTTTTTCCCCTTTCTTTCTGTACTGCCAGGACTAACAAGCCCAGAACTATCTGGTATTCGATCCTTACTCCATCATCAGGCCTGGTTGCACTATGGAAGGCTGCTTGCTGAGGGAATCCCTCACACATCTGGCTGGATCAAAGGCAGCAACATTCTCCCGGCAAGAGAGGAAGCCAGATCGCTCCAGAGTGGTTCATGGGGAATGACACTCATGCGGGTGGTAGCTAACTTGATCTAGTTGAATTTGGGTACTGTCTAGGCCTGGCCAGCTCTTTCAGGAAGAGCAGTTGCACCCAAATTCTTCCTGTGTAGCTGAAGCAAAAAAGAAGCTACCTGGCTGACTCACGGACCCTGAATTTGCTGACCTACCCTCCAAAGCATTATCTTCTCTGTAGCACACAGTGCCAGGCCTGTACTGTTCCTGCTCACGAGCCTCATAACCACTTGAATGGCTTCCACCCACCTGGCCAATATCCCACCCAGGGCCCACAGGCTCCTGGGAACATAGCTGATGTGCCATGGAGGAATTGAGTAGAAATGAGTGGCGATGACACAGCCCCACTTAGAAGAGCTCACACTCCCTTTCAAGGAAGGCAGACTAGGACTTCAATCCTACTGGCAAGATCCCCCCAAGACAGTATAACTCCAGGCTCCCCTAATCCAAGGCTCTCTGAGTGACTGAGATGAGTCAAAAGCCTTCTTGCTTGGTGGTAGAGGACAGGGCTGCTCTTTCTCAAGGCAATGAAGGTCAGGGTGTTGGGTGGATGCGTGTTCCGACGTCACATGGGTGGTACTGAACTGCACCCTTGTCTTTAAGCATTTACCCTGACTGTGTCTAGTCAACTCTCCTAGCCCGAAGGCCCTCCTGACAAGACTGTGCTAAGCCACAGTCATGGGGCCCCTGCTGCTGTCTTTTCAGTCACAAGAAGGGACATGGATGAAGCTCCAGCTTCAGGGTCACTAAGTTCCTGACCCACAGCTGCATGACCCAGAGTCCGCACAGACTGGCTGGTGTCCAGGAAGACAGCTCACATGCCAAATCTATTACTTCTGAGACCAAAGAAAATTCTACTTGTCTGTACCCCACCTCCACCCTGTACCCATCTCTTCTCTGCAACCCCATATCTTCCCTTTACCCTGCCGTTGCCCTGAGGCTGTTGGCTTGATCTCCTCTAGCAGGAGCTGGGATTCTGGCCAGGGCAGAAGGTAGGGGCCGGGGAAAGGTGGGGGTGGGGGATGAGGTGGGGGCGGGGAATGTGATGGGTGCATGGATTAGATAGGGGGTGGGGATTAGGTGGACAGGCTCCATCATTCACAGGGAAGCTGGGGGGAAGTAAGGTGTGAAGTTTGTTTTTTAGGAAGCTAAGTCTCTTAGCATTAAAGGGCTGGCTTCTAACAAGTTTGCAAATTTTGGGGGGGGCATGAAAGGATACTTTATTCCATACCCTGTGGTTGTAGCAGTCATCCAATTAGTTTGAAATCTCCAAATCACCTTGTCTTTGGATGAGCCTAAGGCAGCTGAGGTAGGGGAGAAAGGGAAGAAAAAAATGGCCAGGGACTGTCTGCCTAAAGGTCCTGCAAGACCCCTTGGGCTCAGCTCAGGCTGTTCCTCCTTTGACTTCAGCCTTCTTGATGCTTAGAGTAAGAGAACCCGTGCCATGATACAGGTCTGTAACCCAAGCACACTGCAGTCTCTCAGCCCATAGCCAACTCCCAACAGAATTGCCCTTGGCCCAAATCCCATTGGGGCAGAAAAGAACTGTAGCTGGGCCAGTGGGGCAGGCTGAGCCCGTGAGATGGTAAAAAGTCCCTTCCTTCCCTCTTTAGGGCCCCTCGCTGGTAGATCCCCAAGGGATGGGGCTTTGGGGAGGTGCTGGCCACCTGCGGCGGGCGCTTCTCCTGAGGCACACTGGTGGGCGTACAGGAAGCTGGCTGCTACCTCCAGCACCACAAGAAGGTCAGCCAGCCGTGAGCCTGAGCTGGTTTCTAGTGCCCCCCCCCACTCTAGCGCTGTGAACACCCTCGTTCCCCTTGCTTCCACCCGAGTCCACTGGCAATGCCCAGCTTGATGGTGGCAGAAAGAGGTGGGCAGCACGAGCTAGTGGTCTCTGGGAGCAAAGGACCTTAGCCTTGGCTGTTATCAGTCCCTAACCTATTCAAGCCTCACACTTGTAATCTGCAGGTCTAGGTGTTCAGAGGACCTCACTCCGGGTTGCCTTGAAGATGAAACCAGTCTATAAATGCCTAGCACAGCAGGTCCCAACATGAGTCAGGCTCAGAACTGTCTGTGGTCAGTCACCCACTTCCCTCCTGCATGAAGATATGAGGGCCTTGGCTGCTCCGAAAGCTCTCTCTGTCAGTTCAGGGACATTCTGTCAGATGCTACCTGAGCTGTTCAAGTGGACACGCCCTTCCTGACTGTGTTCCTGCCCTGCTCCAACCTGAAGCCAGGACATGGTTAGACCACAGGGCTGTAGGGGTAAGGGCCTTCCTCAGACACTAGACAGATGTAGTGTTAAAAAGGAACCTTCGGCAAGTGGCTGCTTCCTCTGTTGTTAGGATAACCAACACATTCAGCAACATCTCCACACTGGGCTGTAGGGGGAACCAATTGGGGCAGAGACCCAGCTGCGTGGGGATGCAGCCAAGTGCGTGGAGGGATGGAGACCTGCTCCAAAAGCAGCTCTGTGATTTCCTCTGTCTACGCTTACCACCTGGAATAAAACTTCTGGGTTAGGAGTCTTTTCAGGAATAAATGCACCCCAGCCTCAGCTCCCCAGATAGAACTAGCTCTATTTGTGCCTGGAGGGAGGGATCCCTTTTGCCACTGCTGCCCTTCACTGGGTCCCTGACTGACACTTAAGCTGACCAAGATGCTTTTCAACACGCCTTCCATCAGAGAGGCCCAAGTTTCTTCCTGGATCAAAATGAGGACCCGTTCTCCTGCCTCCGGAGCCCAGGGAGGCCCCTTGCACAACAGGTCTGAAAGGACTGCACTGTGGACCAGGCCCAGAGTAACTCAGAGAGCCCTTAGCACCGCACAGCCTGTTAGGACACAGGCTCCCAGAACTCCAAAGCCAAGGTTCAAATTGGGCCTCAGAAGCTGCCCACCTCTACCCTCCCCATAGGGTAACAACATGCCGGTCATGCTCCACCATCCTGTGACATGAAACTAACTCAACACATTACAGGGGTTCCCCTTTTGATCCACCCCTCAGGGGTCCCTGGATTTGACTGTTGGGAAGAAACGGGGGGGGGGTACTCACAGCACGCATAGCGCGTAGGCCCTGGGGATGGACTCGCTGGCGCGCACAAGGAAACTGCCGTCCTTGCCGGCCCTGGAAAGCAGCTCCTCTGCTTTGGAGCGGGTGATGTTGCCATGGTTCCACCCAGGGAACATAGCAGGCATGGGTCTCCTGGGGTGGGTCAGCAGCCACTCCCAGGACGGACACACCAGCAGAGCACTTAGGTGTCCTAGGCTGAGACCTGCCGCCTGTTGTCTCTCAGAAGTTGCCTCTGCTGCTACTACCAGCTTAACTGACTGACTTCCTGTTTCAGGCGCTCAGCGAGGGAGAGGAAACTGAGCTGCAGAGAACTTCCTCATTATAGAAACCAAGTTGAGGGGGGGCATCATCTACCTTCCCACCCAGCCCAGTCGCTGGCTGCCTGCCCCACCCTCTCACTCGCTGGTTCTCAATATCTCCTGAATGGGACTCAACTTCCAGAAGTTTCCATTATCAGCCAGAGTTCTGCATGGGGGGGGGCACGAGAAGGGCTCTTATGTGGCATCAGGTTTCATGACTGGCTTCTGAAGTGTGGCCTAATATTTGTGGAGGGACCAAAGGAATGACCACCGGCAAATCTGTGCAGGTATTCACAAGGGCAGTCCTAATACTTTTCCTTTTCACAGCACCCAACCTACTTGTGATGGTTAGCTTTGATCGCTAAATTGACACAACCTAGAATTATCTGGGAAGAGACAGCCTCGGTGAGGAAATGTTTTCTTGGGGCTGGCCTGTGGGTGGGTGGGTGGCGGGTTGTTCTTAATCAAGTTCTTTGATGTCAGAAGACCCAGCCTACTGTGGGCAGCTCTAATCCCTAGGCAGTGAGTGCTGGACTAGACAAGGATGGAGAAATGGTGCTCACCCAAGCAAGCAAGTGGCAAGCACGCAGTTATTACAGTTATTTCTCTCTGCTCTGGACTGTGGATGGGATAGACTAGCTATGTTAAGTGTTCCACAGTGACTCCTCTGTTCTCCACAATGGTGGTCTAGAACCTGGAACTGTAGCAAAAGCAACCCCTTTCCTCCCTAAAGGTTCTTTTTTGTCAGGGTGCTTCATCCCAGTAGGAAGAATGAACTAAGGCCTGTGCCCATACCAGAGCAAAATGGAGGGAGCATAGATTTCCCATCTCTCCTCACTGGAGCCTCCCAGAGTTTCAGATACATACCATCCCTGTCCAGGGCCAATCTTGATAGTCACCCTCCTGAGGATTCCAAGTATCTGGGGACAGCTTTGTGACTGGATTTTTACTCACTCTGTGGTCAACCATTTTCCATGGGCAACACTCTGTTCCTGTATCTGGTGCATTGACCCTCTGGACTTCTACTGGGGGAAAACGCTCATGGAGGGACTTACATGTCCCCATGGGGCAAGCTGGCCACTTGGATGGCATTTGTTACTGATTTCTGCATGGCAGCAGTCCAAAAGGTGAGTCAGCCTACTCCCTCTGTGGCTGCACATTTGCTCACCTCTCGAATTTCCCTTTTAGTACCAGCTGAGTTCTACAAGCTAAGGTAACCACTTTCCCTTGGATCAGGGCTGGGTGACCTCATTCCTCAAGCCTTAGTGGGAAAATGGAAAGCGTTGGCCTATGGCAGAAATAGTGGTCCTTTACTCCTTCACTTGAACCCTGTCTCATAAGATGTGGCAACAGACCTAAGCCAGGCAGTGCAACCCCCCCAACCTTCCCCTACCCCCACGTGCATGCCTTTGGAGCTCGGTTGAGTTTCTTGTCGCTCTCAGCCTCAGTTTCCTCTTCTTTAGCCTGCAGAGTGTGATTCTGGAAGGAGCTCCAGTGTGTGGAGAGCCTGGGAGCTGTGCGGATGTCATCCACAACAGGAGCCCTGGAGCCTGCAGGGCACAGCTGGTAAGAAATTTGAGAGTAAGTAGAGCACTCTCTTGGTCAAAGTTCCCTCCAGCCAGGTCCTGAGCCAAAAGGAGGGAAACAGATCTTACTTCCACATTCTGACTTCGCCCAGCCACCTGGGTGCTGAGGGTGCTAACTCTATAATGGACCCATCATGGAGGCCTCTTGTGTTCACAGAACCTCATCCATCCATCCATCCATCCATCCATCCATCCATCCATCCAGTTCTTAGGAAATCTCTGTCTATCACATGTACTACATATCTACATGCACCCTTGAACCCTCCTTTCTTTCTTAAAAACCTCTGCCAGCTGTTTCGTTGTCCTTGTCCCTGGAGCCTCCAGAGTCCATCACAACAATCTTAGCCCCTCTGTGCCTTGCTTGCCAGCCCTTCTGATTCCTCAGCATCTGAGACTGACTCACTGATGAATAAGTCCCCTCTGCCCCTCTCAGCATCCCTCCTGACTGTCAACTTCATGAGACTAACAAGCACTTAGGAAATTGGTAAAGCACACCTCTGGGAGTGTCTGCCAGGGCATTTCCAGGGATAATCAGGCCACAATGACTCTCGCCTAGTAATAGATTGGTCCCTTAATGAATGCATGGTATTGAGTTATTGAGAGAGACCTAGCTAGAGGAAGTAGGTCACTGGGGGGTGTGCCCTTTAGGGTTCTCTCTTGTCCCGATCTCTCCCTGTATTCCTTTTCTGTTTTCTTCATTACCATTGGTTTTTTTGTTTGTTTGTTTGCTGTGGTGGTTGTTGTTGTTTTAAGATAGGGTCTTACTATACAGTCCTTGCTGGCTTGGAGCTTGCTATGCAGATCAGGCTGGGCTCAAACTCACAGAGATGCCCTTGTTTCTGTCTCCTGGGATTAAAGTAGAATTAAAGTATGTATTGCCACACCTGGCTACCTTTGAACTCAATAAGATTGACTACTACAAGCCTGGGGTGGTGGCACATCCCTTTACTCCCAGCACTTGCGAGGCAGAGGCAGGCGGCCCTCTGTTGAGTTCAAGGCCAGCCTGGTCTACAAAGCAAGTTCCAGGACAGCCAGGGCAACATAGAGAAACTGTCTCAAAAAACATAGAAAGATTACCTACTACGTATGTAACACACATGGCACATTCATGCTTCCCTGATTTTCAAGGCCCATCCCTTCTTCACTTCCTTCCCTACACACATGCCTGAGGCATGAGCACACAGTCAGTTTCCTAGTCCTCTCTGCTTTGAGAAAATACCAACATAGGATCAACATTGCCCTGATGGTGGCTAGAGCCTGGGTAGAGGCTTTTTTTTTAGGCTTTTGTCTACATCAATAATTCAATTAAATATGCTACAAAGTCCATAGAACCCCCTGATGAAGTGAGGAGCCAATGGATACTAGGAATAATGGCTAGAGAGGAAAGGAATAACAAACATTCAAAGTCTAGTATGCACTTCATACGTCTGTTTCACTGCCCCAGACAGAGCCAAGAACCAGTCCTGGTGTCTTATAATGATAAGACATTGTCTGATACACTGTCCTGGCTGATTCTGCTCTTCCACTGAACACTAAGGGTAAGCAGCTGCTTCATGTACATGCCACAGCTCTGCAGAACCTGGAACCACATAGCTTCCGAATTTCCCTAGCACTATGCCTTTCTGCTAGTTAGTGAACATGGCTGGTTTGTTCACACAGGCCGCCCTGGAATATGGCTTCCAATGACTCCTGCTGACATTGTACCTTTGCTTTGTTCATGACCACAATGTGCCCTTGCCCAATTTACCTGAACTGTGAAAGAAAATGATAAATTGTCTACCTGTTTACAAGACGGAGGCTTGTTGTGTGCCAAGGTGACACTGAATTCTTATCCTTCTGCCTCTGCTTCCCAGGTGCGGGGATTTTGTTTTCTTGTTATGTTGAATGTACTGTTCTGAATTTTATAACATGAATGGAGGACAACATATCACCCGGCCATGTTCTCTTGACATCTCAGCTTATAACTGCCCTACTACTATAGGGTGACCTTTTTCAGAGGAGACTACAGCCCAGTCTCCCATGTGGAAGAGTGGCCCCACTTGCCAGAAGTGTTCACTGCACACCCAGGGTGTGTGGCAATGCAGCAGGGATGGGAGGCAGAGAGATGCTGATTGGACGCACTTGTGGGCATTGTGCATTCAAATTCCCAGCGGCTATTTGGAGAAGAAAAGCTGCCTGATCCCTGGTTGGGAGCCTCCAGAGGGGAGGAGTGGCTGTCTGGTTCAGATTGGCGGGGCACAGAGATTAAAGGCATCTGACACCCACTGTAGTTGTTTGTTCTTACTCTTTGCTCTTTGGGGACCTGCCACCCAGCTCCCGAATAAATACACGGAGGCTTATTATTTCATATGAATGCCCGGCCTTAGCTTAGCTTGTTCCTAACCAGCTTTTCTTACCTTAAATTATTCCATCTACCTTTTGCCTCTGGGCTTTTCCCTTTCTCTGTTTCTGTATACCTTTTCCACTTCTTACTCTGTGGCTGGCTGAGTAGCTGGCTGGCTGGCCCCTTGTGTCTTCCTTTCATCTCTTTCTCATTGCTTGATCCCTCCTCCCCAGATTTCTCCTCCTATTTATTCTCTCTGCCTGCCAGCCCCACCTATCACTTCTCCTTCCTTGTTATTGACCACTCAGCTCTTTATTAGACCAAACAGGTGCTTTAGACAAGAACCACAGCTTTACAGAGTTAAACAAATGCAACATAAAAGAATACAACACAGCTTTGCATCATTAAACAAATGTTGCACAGCATAAACAAATGAAACACATCTTAAAATAATATTTCACAACACGCCACCCCTGCTCCACTTGCACTTAGGGTCACACAGCAATGACCTGTTCCCCAGCCTATTTCTGGAAGCCACGTATGACTTTATTGGTATGAAGCTCTATGTTCTTTTGGGCAATCTGTTAACCTCTCATATGGGGCGGAGGTTTGGATAATATCTGAGGGAGAAAAGTAAGATTAAGACTCACATGGTCGCAAGTCCAGCTAGGGTACCCCTGCCAGCTAAGTCCAGTGTCTGGGCACTGGAGGAGACTTGGAAATTTTCTGGGAAGTCAAGTTAGTGACAGCAACAGGGTGGTCTGGCGGTCCTCTACCTAGGCACTAAGCCATCTCTAGAGCTCTTGAAGGAACAGAGAGAGCTGTGTTGGAAGAGCCAGCTCCCAGTGCTGTGCCAGGCCTCACAAATTCTGTGTCTGAAGGGTAGAGTACAAGAGCAGGCTGCGTCTCTTCACTGAAAAAAGCTGGAAGAGAGGTACAATGGAGACACTGTCAACCTACCTGCCCAGGGGTCCTTCCACTGGGAGAGAATGGACTCTGGGGGCTGAGAAGGGGCTACTGCTGTTAAGCAATGCATTACTGCATAATATATATGGATTTCATTGTTTTATTCCGTTCTGAGAATTGAACTTTGGGCTTCACACATGCTAGGCAAACACTCTATCATTGAGCTACATTCTCACTGAATAAGAATCTACATAGATAGATAGATAATTGATAGATGGAGAAGCAGGAGACGAAGTCCCAGTTGTATGGATGGGACTTGGCAGAGAGCAAGAACTGAGCCTGTAGAGGCCACACCACACATGACCAGATCTCCTTTCCTCTCCTGTGCCCATCAAAACCCTTTGCTGTTCTGGGCTCCCTTGCTACTCCAGCCTGGGAAGACAAGTGCATGTCACCTACTACCTGGCACCACTACTGGCCAGGAAGCATGGACACTGACTACATTACTAGATGCAAAGAAGGTCATAATGATAATGCTATCAGTCAGATTGACTAGCAGAGGTACCCAGCGATTTAGTCAAATATTACTCCGGATATCCCTGTGAAGGCACTTTTTTAAAATTTTGTTTTGTTTTTTGAGAAAGGGTTTCTCTGTGTAACAGCCTTAGCTGTAGCTGTCCTGGAACTAGCTTTTTGTAAGCCAGGCTGGCCTCAAATTCACAGAGATCCACCTGCCTCTGCCTCCTGAGTGCTGGGATTAAAGGCGTGCACCACTGCCTGGCCAGTGAAGGCACTTTTAAAGAAGAGATTAGCATTGAAATCAGTAGGCATTAAATAAAGCAGATTCTCCTCTCTGTGGTGGGCTGGCCTCACCCAAAGGCTTGAAGGCATTAAGAGAGAAAGACTGACCCCCTCTAAAGAGGGCACTTGCCAGCGGGTTCCCTTCTCATTCTAACTGCAGCTTCCACTCTTGCCTGAAAGACTTGGACTTGCTTGTGTTTTGAGTTACTGGAAAACTAGTATCTATCTGTCTGCCTATCTATCCTTCAATCACCTATCCATCTAATACAGTGGTTCTCAACCTTCCTAATGCTGCTGCAACCCTTTAATACAGTTCTTCATGTTGTGGTGGCCCCCAGCCATAACATGACTTCATTGCTACTTCATAACTGTAATTTTGCTCCTGCTGTGAATTGTAATGTAAATATCTGATATTCAGGATATCTGATATGCAACCCCCGTGAAAGGGTCACAACCCACAGATTGAGAACCCCTTGATCTATTAGATATGTATGTGTCCCAAAGTTCAATTATCAGCACTTGAAAAAACCAATTAGATCCACAGATAGTACATGCTGGCACAGTAATGCATTGCTTAATAACAATACGGTCTAAGAAAGACATTGTCGGACCAGTGTGAACATCATGAAGTGTCCTTACACAAGCTTAGATGGAGTAACTTGTGACACTTCTGGGCCGTCACCCTGTCTCTTTTATATCAAGGTTTGAGGGCATACGTCCATCCTGGCAGGGAAGGTACGATGGTTAATGTCCATTGCCAACTTGATGTGATGGTGACGACATTTAGGGAACAAACTCTGGGAGTGTCTGTGAGGGTGAGAGTCCAGGGAGAGTGAATTGAAGTGGGTCTTAGTTGTTGTAAAAGGAAGCATTTATTTGAGAGCTTGCTTACATCTTCATGCGGTTAGTCCATGACTGTTATGGCAAGGAGCGGGGCAGCAACACACACAGAGGTACTGGGCCTGATGGATGCTTTTGAAACCTCAAAACTTACCCCCAGTGGCACATTTCCTTCAACAAGGCCACACCTCTTAATCCTTCCCAAACAACTCCACTAATTCGAGTGCAAGCACTCCAACATATGAGCCTATGGGCACTACCCTCATTTAAACTGCCACAGGAGGAAAGACTCATTCTGTGTGTCGGCAGCACCATTCCATGGTCCGTGGTCCAGGACAGAATGAAAAGGAGAAAACAAGTGGAGCCTGGCAGTCATCTCTGTTTCCTGTGGACGCAGTTGACCCGAGGTTTTATAGCCGTGCCGACGCAGCTAGAGCTGCACTTTCTGCCACACCTCCCTTGCCGTGATGGACTGTATCCTTTCATACATGAGCTGAAATAAACCCATCCTTCTGTCTGCCTTTAAGTTGCTTTTGCCAGGTATCTGTCACAGTAAAGAGGTAGCTGCTACAGAAGGCATGGCAGAGGAGCAGAAGATGGCTGGTCACGTCGCATGGCAGCAGGAGCAGGAGATGGCTGGTCATGTCACATGGCAGAGGAGCAGGAGATGGCTGGTCACGTCATACGGCAGCAGGAGCAGGAGATGGCTGGTCACGTCGCATGGCAGCAGGAGCAGGAGCAGGAGATGGCTCGTCACGTCGCATGGCAGCAGGAGCAGGAGATGGCTCGTCACGTCGCATGGCAGCAGAAGCAGGAGATGGCTGATCACATCGCATTTGCAGTCAGGAGGCAGAGAGAAACAAACACTCCCCTGGCTTCCTCCCTTTTACCTTTCTGTTCAGGTCAGGACCCCAGTCTATAGGATGGTGTCACATATTCGGGGTCAGTCTTCCATGCTCATCTCGGCCTCTTTGGAAATCCTCTCACAGACAGGCTCAGGGCTGTTTCCCAGGAGATTCCAAATCCAACCAAGCTGACAGTGGAAATGAACCACCAAGGGCTGTAATCTGGAGAGCTTCACCAATGTGAACACCTCGTTTCAGATCCCAGTGGCACAGCTGGCATCTCTGCTACCTACACTTTCCTACACTTTGCCACACTTGGACATCATCAGTGGTTTCTTCAACTCGATCATAGGCACAACCACTCTTGTTGTATGTGTATGCTGGCCAGCGGAAGCCACTTACAACAACCCTGTCCCCCATGGCTTGGACTTTGGCCCCTTCTTTTGAATCACCTTGCTGGATGGGGCTTAGAGGTCTTTAAGACCAGTAGGCTCTGGTGTATTTCCTGGTTCCACTGCTGGCATCTTCCTTTACCTTCTCACAATTGACTGGAACAGCCCCCACACTCTCCTAGCAGGAGACCACGAAGCTGACTCGTGTGAAGCCCAAGGAGTGAGTTTGAGTGGGCAGCTGCCATCTCCCACCTCCCTTTCCCTGGAACATCCACTAATCTTTCTGGAGCCACTCCCTAGAGGTCTCCCATGATGCCCAAGAGGCTTAGAAGCTTCCTGTCTGCCCTACATATGGTCAGCCCCCCACTTCCAGGATTTCTATAAGACCCTTATCAGTAGGACCTGACCGGGAAGCCAGGCGGTGGGACAGCCTTCTGTGTCTCTCCAAGGGGGACTAGGCAGAGATGCATGTGTGTGATTCCTCAGATATTCAAAGCAAGAGTCCAAGCTTTTGAAAGGGTCCTGACAGTTTCGAGGGCCCAGAGGAAAGTTTTAGTATGTGATGATCTAGCACATGACGGTTTCTTTTGTTTTGGTTTGATTTTTTGAGTCAGGGTTTCTCTGTGTAGCCTTGTCTGTCCTGAAACTTGCTCTGTAGACCAGGCAGACCTCAAACTCACTGAGATCTGCCTGCCTCTGCCCGCCTCCCAAGTGCTGGGATTAAAGGTGTCTGCCGCCTTTGCCTGGCTCTTTTTTTTTTAATAGCTCCTTCTTTTCTACCGCCTCTTCTTTGGCTGTGGTTGTCTGGTCAGAAGCACCTGCAGGAGCTCCTCAGAGGCAACCTTGTCCACATCCCGCTGCAAGTGTCCACCGCCCTGCTGAGTTGTGCAATTTTTTCATCTTGATAAATGCCTTTGAAGTCATGGATGATGCTCTCAAGTGACTTCTAGATGCCATTCGTATAGTCCTTGGTGACATCACCTCTAACCCGAGCAAGGTACTTGATGTGATCATAGATGTTGAAAGCCTAGAATTGCGTCAGGGCCTTGCCGGCATCGTCTTCAGTTGTAGCAATAGCTTGGCCTGAGTTCTCCTGCTCAAAGAGTAGGACTTCAAAGCTGGCCCAGGGCTGGATCAAAGAAGTCCATCTCACCATTGTGACGGGAGCACTTGAAGGATGGGGGCTTTTATTTAGAAGGGTTTATTTATTTAGTTAGTTAGTTAGAAATGGTACATATGTCATGGTGGGGAAGGCAGGGGTGAGGGTTTTTAATGTTTGTTACATCTTGGTGGATGAAAAAGCAAAGAGTTTGGCAAGAAAAAAGGCTGATCTGTGACCCATTGGCCCTTCCTCTCCAATGTCAATTTCTACAACCTGTCAAAACAGTTTCACCAATAGGGGACCAAGTGAACCTGCGGAGTACATTTCCTATTCCAACCACGACCCAGGGCAAACCACCACTTTGATAATGGGTTCAGAGTCCCCAGTAAAAGGAGGAATGTTTACCAATAATAAACAAACCGTGAAAGGTGTGGCATTTACCAGCCAGTACTTCTCCATCTCTCCAGCTTGCCAAGTCGAGAGGCATCTTGGCAGAGAAGCTGAATCACTTGGGAGTCCTTCCAGTCCTGGAGGACACTGGCAGTGTGTGCATATTAATATGGAAGACTCTTAGGCACTTATCTGGCCAGAGCTCAGAGGATTCAACGTGGAGCTTGCTACATTGCCCCTAAGCATTCATCTGCCCTGCTGTAAGAACCTCTAGACTTGGCATTGACTTGGCCCTATAGGGATGAAAAACCCCTTCATGTCTCTGTCCCAGAGCAGGGACGCTTAACCACACTCAACATTTGCTCAAGTGAGGAGTTTTCCTCCATAAGCAGCTGATGCTGAACTCTCCCCAATTCTCCAGCTGCTCAAATACTCTTATGTGGTGTACAACTCTATACATGTGACAATATCACCAGTGATACCCTGCCAGGAATCTCCCAACCCAGTCATGAAGCTGAAAAGTTCTTATTGCTAGTGATGTCATGGGCGTCTGATGGCCCAGGCTGGTGCATCACCCAAACCCACTGCACAGCGGGTTGGATAAAAACAGAGCAATATACATACAGAACGACATATTTGTTTATTTATTTGACTTTTTATTCGAGACAAAAATCTTGCTATGTAGCCCAGGCTGGTCTCAAGCATGAGGTCCTTAAGTGGTAGAATTACAGTCATGTAACAGACATTTCATAACGGTGAGAATGTTTTGCAATGATAACAGATAGCCGTGTTGCTGGCTTCGGCTTTACCACCCTATACTTTTTACCGTTATTTTTATGTTGCACTCCTAATTTTCTGTCTTTTTTTTTTCTCTCAAGACAGGGTTTCTCTGTGTAACAGTCCTCCCGACTGTCCTGAAACTCGTTCTGTAGACCAGGCTGGCCTTGAGCTCATTTATATCCACTTGCCCCTGTCTCCCTAGTACTGAGATTAGATGTGCACCACCACCGCCTGGCTGCATTCCTACTTTTGAAAAGGTTTTACTGTAGTACAGAGCACCAGGCATCATCTTCTGGACCTGACTTGATCTTGTTGTGATCTTCAGAGCAGCAGGGTAGGTCACACAGCTGACACACGCAGCAGCCATGCCTTCTAGGCCCATGGAGCTTCACTCGCAGCACGGAACTGCATTAGCCTCTTCCAAGCCAAAGACCAAGGACGCTCACGAGGAGCTTGTCACCCTGAACATCTAGCCCCTCTCTCTTGCCCGTCTATTCACTTCCTTTACCCCAGCTTTCTCTCCATCCTGTGTTATTTCTGTCCCTCGGAACCATCACATCCCCTCTAAGTTGCCTCAGTCAGAGCACCACGCTCTGCTAGCCTCTCTCCCTTCCCAGTCCCATTTCCATTTCTGCTCCCGGACCCACATCCTCAGAGTGGTCTTTGCGAGTTGCGGCTTCAGCAGACACAGATGTCCTAACGGCTTGCGGAGTCCGTTCCATCTGGTCTTAGAACACTTGGCTGGGTTCTTGGTATTGGCTTGCCTTGAGGCTGGGATGATGGGGTCCCAATTTATCCTCTACCCTTTCTGTACCTCCAAAAACCCCATTGCAATAATACAAGTCAAATCTGCCAAAAACTCTATTGCAACAATACAAGGTAGATCCAGAAGTATACACAAGAGCGGGCCCAAAGTCTGAAGCCCATCCATATGTTACATTGTATCTCAGTAATGTGGGGAAGACATCTCTACTGAAGGGTGAGAGGCTGTGAAGAACGCTGGCCAGGGGATCCTTCAGGATAAAACAGGTATCCTATGTGGTCCAGGTGACCAGTGCCTGGAGGGCAGGGCCTTGGTGAACACAGGTTCAGTGGGCTCCAGAGGGCAGCCAGCACCAGTAAGCGTCAGCACTGGCTAACAACCCTGTTTTGAAAGAGGACTGGAACCCACAAATCCACACTTGACTCTCAGCTTCTAAAACCCTAGGTTAAGGTCTGAGCCTTGCAGCTCTTACCACCAGGGGGCGCCTTGAACTATGGCCGCCATGCTTGAATAGCGCTCAGGTGTCTTTCTAGACCAGCGGGTCACTTTTCAAATGAAACCACCAACAGGAACCGCGGCAGTTTCCCAAGAGGATCAAAGGACCATATCGTCCATAACTGTGCTCCACGACATGCTTGGGAATGAAGAGCCTGGCTGTGAGCAGCTCCCCGAGAGGGGCAGAAAACCAGACACGGAGATCTGGGTGGGACCAACTCAGGGAAGAACTGAGTAAGAAAGTGCTGTATCCACAACAGAGACTTGAGTTCATGTCAGGATTCTTAGGGACAGGGGATTATATTAATAACACAGTAGTAAATGAAAAGAGACCAGGAAACAGATTTGGAATACCATCCCAGAAAGATGCTCTGAAGAGGCTTACTCTACTGGCAGATTCCTGAGACATCCTTTCTCCCACCCCTCGACTTCATTCAGAGTGGAGCCCCAGACCAAAGGGTATCAGCACACCCCAGTTGCCAGGCTACCTACTGTCCCAAGCGCTCACGCCAGGTCTGCACCTCCTCCAACCCTTGTTCCGGCCTGCAGCACTTCCCAAGCGTGAATCATGACAGCCTCCCTTGGCAGGGTCTGTCGCAGCGCTTCCTAAATGCCTTTTCTGCCAACAGCTACCCGCTTTCCGTGGTGATTACGTGTCAGTTGCTTCCAGCTTCAGACTTTTTTTTTTTTACCTCTTCCTCTTTGCTTCCTCAGCCAGCAGCTCTCTTAACTGATCTGCCAAAAACCCTCACTGTGCCTTCCAGCATCTTCTCCCCAGGCTGTCTTCCTCCCATGCCACCCACCCTGTCTTCCTCCCATGCCACCCACCCCACCCTCAGTAGACTTTGAGTTTCTGGGGGTTACACCCTGACTAGTTGACTAGCAACCCCAAATCTCTCAAAAACATGTCTGAAATGGCTCTCTTCTTCACTTTGGTTGGGCCTGCCGCTGCCTCATTCTGGACAATGAGCCTTTTCAGGCACCTGCTGAACGCTGTTCATCTTCTTTGTCCCACACTTGAGCCTCCACAATGTCCCACACCTAAAGGGCACCTCCCGGGCCACATGCTCTCCTCATCCCCTCACCGCCACACTGACACGCTGTGGGCACTTGTCTTTGTCAGCTCAGATTCCATGAGAAAATGCCATGGATAGTGACTTCAACAACAGGCATTTATTTCTTGTCATTCTAGAGGGTGGATGTCCATGGTCAAGGTGCTGGCCTGACTTATTCTGGTGAGGGTTGCCTTCATTCTGTTCTCACAAGGCGTCCATCATTCTTTCAACCTATCAGGTTAGGACCCCACCTTTACAACTTCACTTGACTTCAGATGCCACCTTGATGCCTCACCTCCACAGACAGTCACTTTGGGAGTCACCACAATTCACCCCCAAACAATACCTGGGTTGTAGCAATAGCTCGCTCTAGGTGTGGACACTGCACTAAAGTATGAGTCTGAGTTACCTCATCCAGGCTCCTGTAGACACTCCTCAAGGCAGATATGGCCTCCATCCCCCTGCTCCAGAAAGTGAGAACCAGATTAAATAACCAGCCTGCACATTAGCAGCAGCCTGGAGCTCCCGGCTCACATCTGGTGATCAAACAGGATTGCATTGCGTGCTGCACACCTTGAATTAGATAAGCAGAGCTGTGGTGCTTCCTCAGCTGGAAGCCCCTATTCTCCCAGAATCCTGTCCCATTTAGAGCTCCTTAAACTCTCACAGCCCAGACTTCTATATCCTGTGACTTCAAAGACTTCAGAAGCCACTACTGTCTCTCTTCCTTATTCCGTTCCCTTCCAGGGACCAGGTAGGAGTCCCCTTTGCTCTCTGCCTGAGTCCGGAATCTTCTGCCAGTTCTGCCCATGGTAGCTGTAATCCTGGGGACACAGGCAAGCAAAATCATGGCCTCCAAATCTTGCTCCACTCCTCTGGCCAGCACTCAATCTCTGTTGACCCCAATCTCTGCTTCCACCCCACCTTCTCCCGGTCCTCACGTTTACACGCTCAGTCTTGCCCACATTAGGTGTCCACAACCCCACCTGTGGCCCAGGTCCTGGACTTTCTCACAGTCCCTTTCTGCCATATCTGTCCAGAAATACTCTAGCCAGGCTTGCCAAACCTGCTACAGAGAAACACCCAATCAGGCAGCCCAGTCCTAGAATAATCCACATGTCCAAGCAACACAGTAGGCAGAGACTTCTAGACCTCGGCCGAGCCCTACCCACTACTAGAGCTCTGCTGAGCATCAAAGCCCCCCTTCCCTATCTCATGTCTTAATGCTCTTCTGGCCGGAAAATACCTTCTCTGCCTGTAGCCCTAAAATCTATGTTCCTGGCGAGACCTCATCCGAGGCTCACACCCACACACCTTTGTGGATAATCCCAGAGGCATTTACACCCTACTCCTGTGAAATCTCCCTTCTTCACGCGAAAACCTGTTCTTCCACAAGTGTCACCTACACAGATTGTTGCCACCAAGCTGGCTTCTTCCAAGCCGAAGGGTGACATCCTCATTCCCACCTCTTCCCACCACCCACATCCGATGAGTTCCACGATGCCTCGGGATTCACTTCCTTCAGGCCTTGCCTCCATCTGTCCTTGCAACGCTGTCTCTGGGCTATTTCAGGAGGACCTTTCCTGGGCCATCTTCCCCCCACTGCCACCTCTTCGCATGTCTGCAGGGGCTGTCTTTCTGACACGCAGATCCTCCAGATTCAATCCTTGTCTGTTTCTTCTCTGTCCTGGGGTAAAAATGCCGGCTTCCTGTTCATCACCCCATGCTCCCCCTTGCCTCCTCTCCTGACCCTGCTCTTCTGCTCTCCCTCTACACCCCAGGATTAAATTGGAACCTTGTGGGACTCCTCGTTCGTGTCTTCAGCAGATATGTTGGACAGCCTGCACCAGGCATCAGGGAACAAACTCTGTGCCTCCTAGAGCATGCTGGGATTTCTTGGGGCCTTCCTGCTATACACCATGATTTTTACCTAAGGGCTAGCCTTCCTCAGGTGTTGTACTGTTGCGCTGTGGCCAGGTTAGAAGGAGGCAGACTCAGGAGTCTGTCCTAGCCTCTCCTCAGCCTGTGAGGTCATGAGTGAGAGATGGCATCCTCCTCTATCTCGGTCTCTTCCTTGGTAAAGTTGGGGGTGATGACAGCGGCTCCCAGCAGTCAGGATAATCAGATCACGGACGGCCAAGGGCTTGAAATCTGGTACATGGCAATCCTTAATAGACTCTCCCTCCAGGACAGTGCAAAGCATGCAAGTCTGCAGTATGTGTCTGACTCTGCTCAAGGAGGAAAAGGCCTGAGAAGCCAGTACATCAGAGTCCAGTCAAAACCACATTCAGAACATGGCTGAAAGATCTAGAAGAAAGGAAGAAGCTTCTCATAAGGAAGCAACATGGCACAGGAGACTGCTGCTGCCAGGGCATCTGACTGGAGCTTGGGCAAAGGCCCTGACTGCCCCACCCACAACCTTCATGTTTGAAGGAAGGGAGAAGATGAGGCAATGGCTGATGTTTGAGGTCCTTGGGCTTCTGGGCCAGGGTGGGGTTAGCAAGTCACCCAGCTTCCCAGGCAACTGTCCCCACCCCGGTCAGATGACCAAAGTCAGGCTGGGTTATTAATACTGGGGTCCTTAGAACTCTGGGAGCCTGGGACTGCGTTCATTTGTCTGCTTTGAGTGTTTTACCTAGATTGTCCCCACCAGAAAGGAAACAGGGACTGGGATTTATCGTTTCAGCACCAAATGAATGACGGAGTCAATATTTCTGGTAACTCGGGTATTTGAAGGTTTAGAAAGCCACCGCGTGACATTTTAGCTCAAAACGGGGAGCTGTGTTTCCTTGTGAAAGCATTTCGAGAGCATTAGATGTTTATCCTGACTCAACAATACCTTTTAGAGGGTTGATTTACAGAAACAATCCCCAATAAAGAGCAAGATGTGTCCCCAAAGACGGTTTCTCCAGTGCTGTTCATAACCAAAAGGAGGGGTGGCCTCAGTGTCTAGCCGAAAGGGGAGTGGTTAAGGCATGCACACAGTGTCTGTTGGCGTCTTACCTTCCCCAGGGGAGCTGCAGAGGACAGGCTCACGACATATGAAGCAGGAAGAGAGGGAAAGCCCAATTCTAGCTCAGTTTTGAAATGCAGTCTGGTTTGGGAGAAAGAGAGACACTATCAGGTTAAAGATCAGAAGAAAATGTGGTCAGTGGGCTCTTTTTCTCCCTCTTTTCTTTTTATCTCCAAACATTTGGTGCCTATTGCTTTAAAACCCCCTCTAAAAGCAGCCCGAACCCCGGT
This sequence comes from Ondatra zibethicus, assembly GCA_004026605.1. NCBI lineage: Eukaryota > Metazoa > Chordata > Mammalia > Rodentia > Cricetidae > Ondatra > Ondatra zibethicus. The sequence continues at coordinate 302,326 of PVIU01000129.1, forward strand.
GTTTTGGAAAAGCAGCAGCTCCTCGCCAAACGTGCAGCCAGGCAGCCAGCGCTCTCGCCCAGCAGCACATTCAAACACTGGATCCCCCCTCATTCTCACTCCTGGCTGGGTGACAGTACCCCCCCCCCAGATCTGCTTGGCTCTGAGAGCGTCGCCACCGCCACCGTCTCAGGCTGTCAGTGAGAGAAGGTGAATCTGTACCTCAGCTCCTCCTTGGGTTCTTGGGTCCAAGCATCTGGGCTGGTGAGTCTGCAGCCTGGGGCCAGCAGCAGTAACTGTTAGTTCCCCTTCCTCAGGTGGGGAGGGGGAGATGAGGGAAGGGCAGGGGGGGAACTCAGTGCCCACAGGCTCCAGAGGAAGGCCAATAGGACCCTATACCTCAGAACCTGGAGAACTTCTGTACTTTGTGGATGTTCAGACAGTTGTAGGAGTGTGGTGCTAAGGCTGGCAAACCCAAAATGCTTTCCTGGCCCTGCCTCTCACTAATTACATGATTTGGAGGAAGCCATCTTCCTCCAGGGTCTCCCATCTGTCTTAGTGAGTGTTCTTCTATTGCTGTGAAGAGACACTGTGACCAAGGCAAGTCTTAAAAAAAGAAAACATTTAATTGGGGGCTTGCTTGCAGGAATAGCTGAGCACTTTGTATCCTAATCTGCAAAGAGAGAGAGAAAAAGAGAGAGAGAGAGAGAGAGAGAGAGAGGGCCTGCTGAGACCTCACTGTCCATCTCCAGTTACGCACCTCCTCCAACAAGGCCACACCTCCTAATCCTTCTAAGAAGTTTACCAACTGGGGCCAAGCATGCAAATCTCTGAGCCAATGGGAACCATTCTCATTCAAACCATTCTGCCACCTCACCCACCTGAGTTAGAGAGAGTACCAGGCCTCAAGGTCATGTCCCTCTCTAGAGAATCTAGAGAACTAACATTTCTTTCTCTCTTTCTTTTTTTTTTTCCTGGAACTAGCTCTTCTAGACCAGGCTGGCCTCGAACTCACAGAGATCCGCCTGCCTCTGCCTCCCGAGTGCTGGGATTAAAGGCGTGCACCACCACTGCCCGGCTAGAGCAGTAACATTTCATGTCTTGTTGCTGTGACCTGAACTCTCAGGATCCCTGTTTGTGACTGCTGTGTTGATGTGAGCCCTGCTCACAGAAGGGAGGCAGATTCTTCTTACTGACATTGAGAACCCCCACCCCCATATCCTTTCTTGCAGGGCCAGGCTGGGCAATGTACCAGGTTTTTTCTTTTGGGCCACCAACCAGCTCTCAAATCATGACATGGAGACATTATTAGCTATGAATGCTAGGCCTAGCTTAGGCTCATTTCTGGCTAGCTCTTTTAACTTGGATTAACTTGTTTCTCTTCATCTACATTTTGCCTCAAGGCTTTTTACCTTTCTTCCTTCTGTATATCTTACTTTCATTGCTATGTCTGACTGACTGGTTCTTGCCTGGCTTCTTGCCCCAGCATATCTCTCTCTCTCTCTCTCTCTCTCTCTCTCTCTCTCTCTCTCTCTCTTGTTCTCTTCTTTCCTCTCTTGTTTTTCCCTGAGCCTAGATTTTTCCTTCTATTTATTCTCTCTGCCTGCTGGTCCCACCTCTCCTCTCTCCTGCCTGGCTGTTGTCGGTTCAGTTTCTTATCAGACCAATCAGGTGCCTTAGGCAGAGCAGGTGAAACAAATGCAGCACATCTTTACATAATTAAACACACATCTTTACATCGTTAAACAAATGCAGCATAAACAAATGTAACACACCTTTACACAGGTAAAGTAATATTCCACAGCAGGGCAACTTCAAGGCGACCTCCCTGGAGATGTTCCATTTGGCTCCTCTCCCATGCTCTTCACTGGAGCTCTTGACTTCGGGCTCTTTGATGGTTTCCAGTGCAGAGAAAGGTCTCCAGCAGGAAGGGACCTGGTACAAGTGTCCAAGCAGAAGAACTGTCTAGGAGGCATGGCCTTTCATGGCATAAGCTGACATGAGAAGCTGATGTCTATGGGAGGACAATCCAGGAGCAGAAATTCTTTGAATGATTATGCACGTATGCACACATATCTGCATGCGTGCATGCATTGTATTTGCATGTGTGACTGCATGTGTGTAATTTATTGTGCATATTTGTATGTGTCTATATGCCTTATATTTGTATACCTTTGTCTGCATGTATACATCTGTGTACCTGTGTGCATGTGCACCCACACATGCCTATATGTGTTGTGTGTGTGTTTCTGTGTGCACACCTGTGCATACATGTGTCTGTGTGTGCATTTGTGTACATGTGTGGCTATATGTGCATGTGTGTGTACACATATGCATATACACGCGGCAGTATGTGTGTGACTTTGGAATGATTAAAACTTTTAGACAAGAAGGCAGAATCTAACATGGCTAAAACACATCTCACCAAAATATGACTGGTAAGCTTTTCATTACCTGTCTTAACCAATTTCACTGAGTTTCCAGTAATGCTTCATGTCAGCTCAGCTACCACAGCCTTCACACCCCTGGTAAACCTGTAAAGTAGCAAATTTCTTCCCTCACAGTTCTGAAGGACAAAAGTCCAAAGCCAGCTCTCTGGGCTGGTTAGTGTCCAGGTGTGTGCAGAGCCAGCCTCCCCCGAGGCTTGGGCAGCACTACACTCCCTCATTTCCTTAGCTCTGGCCACTGCCTCCATCCTCAAAGCTATGTTGTCTTACTTTGGGGATCATCCTGCTTTCTCCTCCACAGAACACCCCCTGCTCCCTCTCACAGGGACATTTGCAGTTACATGTGTGTTCCACCTGGCTAGTCTAAGATGGCTTCCTCATATCCAGATTAACTGACTCATGTCTGCCAAGCCCTTGGTAGGCAACGTTGACCACTTCTAAGGGCTAGAAGAGGACAGCAGGCAGTCTGGGAACCCCATCAGGGCCTACTTCCCCTCCCTAGGGTAGATGCTCTAGCTGACCAATGCCCTCCGCAGCTCAGAAAGCCTTTCTCAGTGACTCTACCCCACCTGGATGCCACATCAGTGGGTAATATTGAAGAGGGCATCTAAGAGCCAGGACCACGGAGCCCCGAGCCAAGAGCGCCAGTTCTCATTGTCTATGGTAATGTGTGGGTTCCTATTGCATCTACAACCTGGCTGTCAGGTTACCAGACAGGTGTTCTACAGTTCTGCCAGCCAGCCTCAAGCTTGGACCAGGGGATGAACATGCATTAATTACTCATGTGTGTGTACATGTTACATACACACACACACACACACACAGAGAGAGAGAGAGAGAGAGAGAGAGAGAGAGAGAGAGAAGGAGGTAGCACTGTATTCAAGATTGGCCAGCATTCCCCCAACAATGTGGCATAAGCTAGACACAAATTTGTTATAATAAAAACCCTGTCTCTAAATGTGCTGACTATATCCTAGTTTGGAAGCTAGACTAGTAAAAAATAATCTTCAGGGAAAAACTGGTGAAATCGGAATAAAGTCCAGAGTCTTGTTACTAGTCTCACGCCAGTGCGAATGTCTCAGTTTGACAAATATATTGCGGTTACATAAGACTTCTGAGTGTGCTCTTTCTTTCTGATTTTTCTGTAAATCTAAAATTCTTCCAAAATTAAAAAGTTCCATTCCAGGGTTTTAAAAATCCAGTATAGTATGTCACTATTGAAGTTAAATTGCTCACTTCAACTTCCTTCTCTTTAGGACAGAACTTATGTGCAATCAGCTATGCAAATCTGGATGTGCACAGATCACAGAATTCAGCTATGGATGAACTTGACCACCTAACCAATTACATGTGAAGCAGAAGTACTTCTAGACCCCAGAATCCTCCTTCTTCCTCTCTTCCAGGTGACAACTCCCCCATCAGAAGTAGCCAGTATCCTGATTGATGTATTATAGATTCGTTTTTTGTTTTTTGCCCGTCCCCTTCACGAGAAAAGTCTGTGCTCTTGTCAAGGATGAGCTATGCTGGCTTCCTTCTCTCAGCACATGATGAGCGTTACCCACACCACAGTGTGAAGCAGCAGCTCATCCCTCGATGCTTGACTAGTACACCAGTTGTCCATCCGTTCGCCGTTGACACACGGTTACTTCCAGGCTGACTGTTTCTCTGTGACTGCTGTAGACAAACTTCCCGCCTTTGGTGGATCCTGGTCCTCATTTCTCTGATTCTGGTCTCAGAGTTGGGATTACTGCGCCACAGATTAGCATGTGTAGCTTTAGGGGCTCCATCCAATTTCCCAAATGGTTGCACCAGTAACTCGTCTTCTGAAAGTATACAGATGCTCCAGTGGCTCTAGATCCTTGCCAGTCCTTGCTGCTGCTAACTTTTAAAATCTTTTTAAAAATATTTATTTACTTATTATGTACACAATATTCTGTCTGTGTGTATGCCTGCAGGCCAGAAGAGGGCACCAGACCTCATTACAGATGGTTGTGAGCCACCGTGTGGTTGCTGGGAACTGAACTCAGGACCTTTGGAAGAGCAGGCAATGCTCTTAACCGCTGAGCCATCTCTCTAGCTCCGACTTTTAAAATCTTTATAATTCTAATGGATAAGTTTTAATCTGCATTACCCTAAGGACTAATGTTGTGATGAGCGTTTCCCCATGTGTTTAGTAACCTTTAGAATATCCTCTTTGGGCCGGGCGGTGGTGGCGCACGCCTTTAATCCCAGCACTCAGGAGGCAGAGGCAGGCGGATCTCTGTGAGTTCGAGTCCAGCCTGGTCTACAAGAGCTAGTTCCAGGCTCCAAAGCCACAGAGAAACCCTGTCTCGGAAAAAAAAAAAAATCCTCTTTGGGAAGGGGCTTGTTTGGGATATTTGCCCATTTTTATTTGGCTTATTGATTTTCTTATTAATTTCTGTATTATAGTAAAGGGATCCTTTGTCAGATATGTATGTCCTAAATATCTCCTCCCTATTGACAGCTTTTGTTTTCACCCTTATAAGCCTCTTTTGGTGAATGGATCAGTTCAGCTTTAACCAAATCAATTTTCTTTCAGACTAGAGAACTTTGGCATTTGTATTTAAAACTAGGAGGAATTCTAGGAATATATTTGTCCATGGTTTTCAAGCCTTGTGTTCATTAGAATAACTTGAGATTTTGATGAAATACCACACCCTGGGCCCCAGTGCTACAGATTCTGCATCAGCCGGACCAGAGGAGACCCTGGCATCAGAGCTGCTGGGAATCTCTCCAGGGAGGTCTAACAGTCTCATGTGTGGCTCCCCTAACTCTCCCAGCTCGCCGAGGATAGTCTTGGGTAAGATCTATTGACTGGTGTAATAATTATTAGGACCCCTTGCAGAATATCTGGATTTGGATATATACTGCGTGGTCTTCTGCCTTCATCATCTCCAGAGTCACTGCCCTGTCTGCATTCCAAGCCCTCCACCTTCTGCTCTCAGCCCAGGACCTACCCTAGCTACTCCGAATGCTTTTCAAGACGCCAGATGGGAATCCCCCAAACAGAGGAACTAGCTTTTCTTCTAGCTGGCTGGATTAAGCCCTGACAAGGAGAGGCAGTGTAGCATTCTAATAGGGCTGCTCTCCTCCAATGAAACACGCGGCTCTGGCTTCCACACTTGCTGAGACTCAGTTACACCTGTGACTAGTATCACTTGGATGATGACAGAGGGTCTGGTAAGACCAGGAGCAAGCCTTTCATAGGACATGAGGCTCTTAAGACAAAGGGAACAGAGGCCTCTAACAATCCCAGGGGATCAGAGAGACGTCAGTCTCTTCTTTGGTCACCCCTTGAGACAGCCTAGGAGAGCCTTCACTCTGCTATTTCTTTGTGAGAAGAGCTACACATGCCTAGCATCCCTGACTCCTTCCTTTGCTGCCATCTGGCTGCCTCATCACCACAGACCTGAATATCCCAATGCAGCCCTATACCTCTAATACTCATCCACCTCCCCCAATCCCACAACCCCACCCACCCCTGATTCTTCCAAACTTATTGCTCCATCAGAACCACCTTCCTACCTTCATCTACATCATCTGCATGGAAAAGCCATGTTTAGGGTACCAGCAGTGGGTGGAGTAAGGGCCCCCAAGACACAACTAACGCCCAGCCTCTGTGACTGTCACTGGATGTAGGAAAGTGTCTTGGCCGACGTGATGAGGGATGTTGGGAATGAGCCCATCTGGATCATCTGCTGGACTCTAAACCAACCAGGATTTGTCTTGAGTGACAGAGGGGAGAACATAGGAGGAGGCACTTATGTGGAGACAGAGGCCAAGGAGGTAGTGAGGCAGCTATAAGCTGTGAAAAATGGGCAGGAATTGCTGGAAGCCACCAGAATGTGGAGGAGGAAAGAAGAGACACTCAGAGAACATGGCTTGCAAGCTTGGTGGTTGCAAAACTATTGTTTTCTACCTCCGAGACAGGGGTAATTTGTTAGAACATTCCTTGGAGATTAATACAATGACTTAGCAAGTTAAAAAAAAAAAGTGTTCTGATGCTGTCTACTCTAAAGCATTGGCAAGGACACACACACACAGGTCTTTGTTAATTCATAATTTTGGCTTAACCTTTCCCCAAGGACTATGTGAACATTTTTCCAGGAAGAAATAGGCTGGGTTGGATAATTTATTAAGAACTCACTGAAAAACTAGGAGTGGGGAAACAGGCAGGCTAAGGTAGCACAGTGAGAGCTGACAGCTGACATGCGGGATAACAGCCTCTGTATAGCCCGTCCCCACCTTCCCTGGCAAAAGCCTGGGGAAAGCCAGGCTCCTCTGATTTCTGGGCTGGAAATAGAATCCACTCTGGAGGCCAGAACAACAAAACCTGTGAAGAGCCAAGAGACCAAGCTCTCTGCATACTCCCGAAGAAGAGCCCAAGAGCTGAACTCCAGTCTAGAGGATGCTGGAAGGGAGGAAAGATGGATGTTTTGAAGCACAAGGAAAGACTTTGGGTCACATGCAACGGAATCACTGGGCACCAAATACCGCTGGGAAAGCTTGCTTCAGGGTGAACGTGAGAAAAGTGACCTCCTCGTAGTTATCTGATTCATACAGACACCCAAACTGTGGGGAGCCATCCGGGCCATGCCCCATGTTCTGCAAGTCCGAGTAGGCACAGGTGCCTGTGGCCAGCAGGGTAGGCTCCGACCAGGCCGCGGGGTCCAGTGGCTTCTGGTTGAGGTACACACCCAGGTTGGTCCTCTTCTGGGAGTCCGTAGGGTGGGTATAGAGCAGCCACACATCTAAGGCGTCCGCTGCGGTGGGGTCGGGAAAGGCAGTCACGCTTCCATGGCAGCCTTTGGGAGGCTCTACGAGCTTACTTACTACCTGATTGTCCTGGAAATCTAGGCCACCGTTAGGACTTTGTGCCTGGACCCTGGCTCCCAGGTGGCTCCTCGCATTGAGATAGACCACCCTCTCAGCTCCAGTGCCAACCTCAGCCACCTGACACTCCAGCGTGTTCTGGGACACAAAGTGGCCCAGCTCCCAAGTGTTCCCATGGTCGTGGCTGAGGAAGCAGAAGGCAAAGGGGGCAGGTGTCTGGCTAGGATGTAGTTTCCGGTAGGCATAAGCAGGCACCAGCAGGCTCCCCGCTGAGTTTCGCAGCTGCAGACAGTGCCCAGGCCCCACACCGAACGTGGCCCAGTCCCGGTGAGTGTTGCCAATGGTGGTATCTGTGAGATCCTGGACAGGGCTCCAGGTCCTCCCATGGTCAGTGCTGGTGATGTGGCATAGTCGTGTGACATTAACCCTGGTCTGGATCTGGTGGTGTTCTGACACATGCCCAGGAATGGCGATGAAGAACAGGAAGAGGGTCCTTGTCTGCTTGTCATACAAGGGACACGGGTTCATGGAGCGGTGGCCCTCCAGCCGGGCTTGGGTCACCACCTCCTCAGCTTGCCACTGAATGTGAGGGG
>PVIU01000129.1:310298-446945 GCA_004026605.1 Ondatra zibethicus
CCTCCCTCCCTCCCTCCCTCCCTCCCTCCCTTCCTCCCCACTTCTCTTCCTGAAGGCTCTGTTACTTTGCTTCTGACCAACATATATTTGCAGGGCACCCATGACGTGCCAGACCCCCAGGACACAAAAGTAACTCAGGAGCCAGTAGGCGGTTTAGCAAGTTTAGGTATGCACCACCAAGCCTGGTGAGGAGCTCAGTCTCCAGCACCACCATGATGGAACGAGAGAGCTGACTTTCTCCAGGGCATGCACATGCAGACAAATGAGCGAATAAATGTGATTTTATTTTATTTTTAAAAAATATTTATTTATTATGTATACAATATTCTGTCTGTGTGTATGTCTGCAGGCCAGAAGAGGGCACCAGGCCCCATTACAGATGGTTGTGAGCCACCATGTGGTTGCTGGGAATTGAACTCAGGACCTTTGGAAGAACAGGCAATGCTCTTAACCTCTGAGCCATCTCTCCAGCCCCGATTTTATTTTTCTTTTTAAAAAATTGTAAGTAACGATGGTAGGAACCACTCCTAACTCCATCCTTCCTCTTCCTGGCTGGTCCAGCATTCTTAAAGGCAAAGGCTTAGTATGGACCACATCCGGGTGGTTGATCCAAGACAGAAGATGAGGTCACTCTGCATCACCTGCTTATGATACTCTACCAGTGAACTCGGAGATACTGAAGATCCACACTGAGCCTCCCTGCTGCCAATGCTGTGTCTCGCATGCTACAGCTACTCTGCCTACCCCTATTCCACACCAGCTGCCCCAGTATAGCACCCCATGCACAGACACTATGTCTAAAGACAGATGGCCACTGTGTTGCCTAATTCCCTAATGCTGAAGGATAAGTGTAGTTAGCTCCATTTAATACTTTGAGAATGAGAGGCCTAAATCGGGCAGCCAAGTTGCCTAAGACCACGGAATGGACCCAGGCCTTGAACTCAGGTCCATCTGCGTCAAGTGTCATGACTGTGTATAACAATTAGGTGTCAACCAAAAGAAACTTTGCTGCCATACTCTGAATAGCTACCATGGAGTTGTGAGAAGAGTAATGTTAGGAGTGCACACACAATCATCCTACCCCCAGACCCCAGGTTAATTGCCCTCAGAGGGTACCACTCCTGTTAAATGACAGTGAACCACTCTCCCCTGCTCTTTCAAGGATGCTGGGAAACTTAGCCAGGCATGGGATGAAGCATGTGGTCAGTCAACAGATCTTGCTCCTTGAAACCCCAGTGAGATGTGGGTTGGGCACTGGAGCCCCTTGGCCATCCTGTCCCTGGATGGGTTTCCAGGTCCCTCCCAGGCTTCCTAGATCCTATCTGCATCTCAGTCACCAAGGGATGGACTTGCCCCTGTGTTCTTTGAGATCTATGACTGGTTCCACAGCACACAGCACCCACGTGGGTGTGTGTTGAGACACCCCAACTGGAGTCACTGCAGCTGGGTCCTGCCTTACCTGGACTTGATGGGTGGCTGTCTTGTAGTTTCCTCGCCGTAGGACGATTGAGTCTGCATGCTCATCCATCTTGGTCAGACGCTTTTCCGCAAAGGCCAGCAGGGTCTTCTGCTTCGACAGGTAGAGCAGAGCCGGGATTCTATAAGCATAGACTCCTGTCTGGAACAGTGTCTCCTTCTGCAGGACAGGGCAGGTCGCCATGGGCCTGAGATCTGGGCAAGGAGAGAAGATTCATTGTCTGCTGTCATGCCTGTGCCAAACAGGTGACACCCATCTGACCGGCAAGCCAGGTCCTGTCTGGTGGCCTGTCCTCGACAAAGGTCCTGTCTCCTTTCTCATATCCCAAGACCCCATTTGCCGGTTGTGCAGTAGCCCTGGCAGGACTCCGTCTAGGAACAAAAAGTGTGCTTTGTATTAGGCTCCCGCTTTAAGTCAACCGTTCCCCTCACAACCGATTTGTGGCAACCTTCTGCTGCTGAGCCTGGGTAGCGTAGAAGAGCCTGCTGAGTGGCACTCTGCAGCTGTCCGGATGCCAGGGAATGACACGCGGGAGCCTTTTATAACTCCAGAGCCCTAGAAAGCTGTTCCAGAGAAAAAGAAAACGCCTCCATTCCCCAGGCTCCGCTCCTACAGCTGCCTGTGGCTGATACGCCAGCTGCCCCTGCTGTGTGGGTGCCACCCTGAGGCAGGCAGGGGGTGGCTGTGGATCTGGAGAGAGAGGCTTTACTTACTAATGGGGCTGGGTGGAGCCCTAGAGGCATAAGAAAATGAATGGCAATAATGATAAGCATTTGCTGAAAAGGATTGAGAAGTCAGGGGATAACTTGGTGACTGTGGTTGACGAAGCGTTGACAGCTAACTTTTTAGCTGGAATAACCACCATTGGCTGAGAGAACCAGAAGCCGAGATTATCCTCAAGGAAGGCTGTATTTGATGACCTACCTACCCAGAACATAACAGATGTTAAGATGAGATATAGCTGGGTGGTGGTGGCGCACACCTTTAGTCCCAGCTCTCTGGAGGCAGAGGCAAGAGGATCTCTGTGAGTTCAAGGCCAGCCTGGTCTACAAGAGCTAGTTCCAGGACAGGCTCCAAAGCTACAGCAAAATCATGTCTCGAAAAACAAAATAAAGCAAAATAAAAATCTAAGATAAAAAGCCAGGCGGTGGTAGCACACACCTTTACGCCCAGCACACACCTTTACGCCCAGCACGTGGGAGGCAAAGAGGTGGCTCTCTGTGAGTTTAAGGCCAGCCTGATCTGCAGACAGGAAAGCAAGGGCTATATAGAGAAACCCTGTCTCAAAAAGTGAAAAAAGGAGAAAAAAGGACATAAAACATTAGAACGTAAGAAACATGAGAGCTTGGAGTGAGACCCTCAGGGCCTGTTGAGCCCACTGAACCTCAGAATCCCACTCTTTCCCACTAGTTGCCTTTCCTCCCTGCTAAGCATAATTGTGGTGGGATATTCAAGCAAACTGTAAAGATGTGTTGCTGTTTTGCCTTGCCTGCCTAAGGCACCTGATCGCTTTAATAAAGAGCTGAACGGCCGACAGTTAGGCAGGAGAGGTTAGGTGGGACTTCCAGGCAGAGAGAGGAACTCGGAATGAACCTAGGCTTGGAGAGGGACTCCAGGGAGACATGAAGGGAGGTGGACACACAGAATGGAGGAAAAGTCAAAAGCCACGTGACAGAAAATAGATTAATAGAAATATGTTAATTTAACTTATAAGAGACAGTTGGGAATAAGCCTAAGCTAAAGGCCAAGCTCTCATAATTAATGATAATTAATCATAATTAATGATAAGTCTCGATGTCATTATTTGGGAGATGGAGGCTCAAAAGAAAATCCAACAAGAGAGTTTGCTACAGGGAACGACTTCAGAAACCTCAGTCAAATTGCTGCCAAGGGAGCCACCAGCTTCCTAGGAAGTCTTACCCATGCCTTAACCTCTGGGGAGGGGAAATGAAAGCCTGGGGACAGCAAGCAGGAGGCAGGGCTTCCCGACAGTTTTCTATCATGTAATATATTATTCAATAAAACTTGTTTTTAACCTTTTTTGAGAGGTGTTCAAGTCACAGTGAAAGTTATTGGAACACTGCGACAGAATGACGTTTAGAAGGGCAGATGCTAGCTAAGGAAAAATGTTCAATGGGTGGAGACAAATCTTTGCTTTGAAGTGGAGACTTGAAGTTAAGTTTGGTGGCTTACGCCACATGAGAAGCTGAGGCAGGAAGAGTGTTTGGAATTCAAGTCCAGTCTGGGCTAGACCAAGACAGTTAAAAAAAAAAAAGAAAACAAAACAAAAAACTAAACAAAACAAAATCTAGGCCTGCCAACTGTCATCTTGCTCCATGGATACAACTGTCATAAAACTTAATAGGAAAGAGTCGAATACAATTAAAAGAAAAAAACTGAGAAGAAAAATGAAGTTTCAGTGTCTTAGGAACTCGATCAAGGGCTGAAAAGCTGGTCCTTAAGAAAATTCTTCAGCAGCCATATAATCAGATTTAAATGTTGGTGTTAGATGTATCCAAGGCCAAAACTTTCTCCATTTCCATGAGTGGCCTTCGGTATATAATGTGGGAGGTGAGCCAAGGACATCCACAAAGAAGCTTGAGACGGGAAAGGGAGTCAGAGGAGTCGCCAGGAGGACCTAGAAAAGGAGCTTGAGTTAGTCCTTGTGGTCCAAAGAGGGGAATGTGATTTCAGAGCAACAGCAGGGGTTGAGAGCAAACCAGAGGAGGGACCACAGGGCTCAGCACAGTGAGGTGACAAGAGCTCATGGTTTAGAGAGAGAAGATGGGGTCTGGGAGAGGGTTGGAGGCCTCTGGCTAGAACTAGGGACTGCGTATCCTGGATGGCCCACCCTGCAGAGGAAGGGCCACTTTCCATTTCCAAAAAGGATGCCTAATATCTCAGAGTACACAATTCAGCTTCTCAAGGGACCATGCTAAGGCTGCGCCAACATTGCCACTACCTAATTCCAGTTGTTTTCATTGCCCACCAGCAAATCCTGTAACTGCAGGTGGTCATTCTGCTCTATCCCAGCCCAAGCCTCAGGAAACCATCAATCTCTGGCTTTGCCTGTTGTGTACGTTGTATACAAGTACAGTCGCCCAGTACATGGTCTTCATACCTTGCTTCTTTCTCTTAGCATGTTGTTTCTAAGTTCATTCATGTTACAGCATGCACCAGTACTTCATTATTTATTTATTCATTGTTTTTAAATATGTTGCCCAGAGTGGCCTGGAACTCAATATGGAATCAAAGGTGATTTTAAACTCCTGATCCTCCTGCCTCCACCTCCCAAGGACTAGGATTACAGATGTGTTCAGCTACATCTTGAAGAGTCCAGGAATAGAATATAGAAATGAAGGGTCTGGTCCAGGAATATAAAAATATAAAAGTATAAGTCCAAGCATATTTTAGAAAAATAATAAAGTTAGCAGTCACAGTTAACCTTTAACGAACACTTTGCCTTAAGAGCAGATATCCTGGCAGCCACTGTGTACAGAGGTAAACTTTTTTTGTTGTTTTTGTTTTTTTATTTTTTCAAGACAAGGTTTCTCTGTAGGTTTGGAGCCTGTCCTGGAACTAGCTCTTGTAGACCAGGCTGGCCTCGAATTCACAGAGATTCACCTGCCTCTGCCTCCCAAGTGCTGGGATTAAAGACCATGCGCCACCACCCCCCAACCAGAGGTAAACTTTTTATAATTGTCTCCTGCCTCCCAGCTTCCCAGCTAGGCAGGTACTGCGGACAAAGGTTAACATCTAACTGTTGCCTCTATGGGACCCTCTGCTTGTATTCCCTTCATTTTTAACTGTCCCCTATGTGCTACTCTCTGCCTTGCATCCTTACAGGGACAGTGAGAAGCAGCAGTCAGCCACATGCTTTCTCATACATCCTAACTTAACGTCCTATAACCAAACGTTGTAAAACTTAAAATGTGACTTTAAGCCTGACCTCAAGGTTGTAAAAGCTCTTTGACCCACACACCTGGTGTTTGGGTTTACTTTCAGAGGAGGCCCCAAACCAGCCCCCATGGCCACAGCTCCAGAAGCCTGATCTCTGGCTGTGCTCACAGCTATAGATGAGAAGCTTTGTGTGCCCTGTGGTTGGTTTTCTTCTCCTTCTTTTTCTGAATAAAGCTTGCTTCTGGTTTAATAGACTTTGGTGGTCTGTTACCCATCGTTGTGTGACCCTGGGCCCAACAATCTGGTTTTTGCAGCGCTGCACAGTACTGGGGATCAAACACAAGGCCTCAGCATTCTGGGCGAGCACTGTACTCCTGAGGTCCTTTTGAATCTCTTCCACATTAACTTCTTACCACTTCCATCTTTTCCCTGGGTGTGAAAGGAGTCCCAATCCCCACCCCCACCCCCCCCACACACTGTCATTGTGTTTTTTTCAATTCTAACCATCTTGTGGCTTTGCAGGGATAGCCCAGTGTAGCTTGGGTTGTGTTCCATGGTAATTAATGATGTTGAGCATCTTTGCACAGCCTTACTGGTCACAGTAGCTAGATTTTAGCCTAGAGGCAAGCTGGGATTTTTTCAGCAGGCGATTGAGTCAACTTTAGAGAAGTTCCTTTTTCAGTTTCAGGGAAAGAGAGTAGATGAGCTGCTATGGTTCTCCATGTGAGACAGGACAGAGATCAGAAACAGATAACAGTGACCACAGTGGTGGTGGTGATGGTGTCTCCTAGAGACTGAGGCAGCAGAAGCAATGTGATCAAGGGTATGTGCTGGTTAGTTTTCGTCAACTTGACACAAACTGAAGTCACCTGGCAAGAGGGAACCTCAACTGAGGAATTGCCTCTATTATACTGCCTGTGGGTGTGTCTGTGGGGGCATTTTCTTGATCAGTGTTTAATGTGGGGGGCCCTCATCTCTCTATAGGTACCACTCCTAGGCATATGGCCTGAGTTGTATAAGAAGTCAGGCTGAGCAAGACATGAAAACAAGCCAAGAAGTAAGCAGTGTTCCTCCATGGCCTCTGCTTCAGGTCCTGCCTCGGGTTCCTCTTTTAGCTTCTCTCTGTGAGAGTCTGATGAGGATGTGTAAGCTGAATAAACTCTTTTCTCCCTGGGCTCCTATGTGTTTATCAGAAAAACAGAAAGCAAACCAGGTCAGGCTTGATCAGTGCATATAGGAAGCTAGGTCCTGGTTTCCACAGTGTCCATGGCTGTTTTCTAGATATCTCCTTTAGTGTCTAGCCTCCTTAAGGATGGCAACCAATACAGTCATTGCCATTACAGGGCCATGTGGTATTCTGGGAACCTGGGATAGACTAGAAATAAAATAGGCCAAGTAGCCTGTTCTGATAAAGTCGGTATTTGACCAGGGATGAAAAGGTCAATATTATTGCTAATATCTACATGGTGCTTGCCAGAGTTAGGGTCTGGCTGAGCATTTGACAGCAATTATTTCATCTATCCCACAGATCCTCTGTCCTCTGCAAGCCCACGATGCCCAGTGACACTATAGTGGAGAACACAGAACAGTGGATACCTGCTAATCCCGGTCCATCCACAGGACACCCATCTCTCTAAGCAGTCACTCCCTGTACATTAGAGACAAGACTGAGCCCACGAGTGGAGAAAACCAGGCGAAAAGGACTTCAAGGTCAGCACGAGGTGTCTTACCACCACCCCCCTGCCTCCAGCCCAAACTCACACACCCACTAACAATTTCTCAGCCCACACCCAGGCGCTCCTTACAAAAGACCATGTGTTCTCTAAGTACCCAATATTTCTAGAAATCCTTGTGAACTGCATTTAGAAATTTTGGTACTTACAAATATTTATTCATCATCGAATCTTCCTGATACCACCACGTGGTAGATATCAGTACGACATCACCAATGCTTAAGTCGCCAAGCTGAATGCAAAGGTGCTTTCGAACTCCATCTTCTGCACTTGAGCAAGTGTCTAGGGCCCTCTGGGGTCCCTTGACACAGCTCTATCTCCAAACAGTGGCAGTTGCTTCCAGATGATGCAATGGGAACAGAACTAAGTCAAGAGTCAAAAACCCAGATTCTGAGGCTAGAGAGAGATGACTCAGTCAATAAAATGCTTGCCTCAGAAGCATGCGGACCTGAATTCTACCCTAAGAACCAGTGTAAAAAGCCAGGCCTGACACGGGATGTTTGTAATCCCTGGGAAAGTAGGGACAGATAGATCCCTGGGACTCTCTGGCCAGCCAGCTTAGCTAAAGAATGAGTTCCCAGTAAAGGTCTTGAGAGACCCTGAGGAATAACACCCAAGGTTGACTTCTGGCCTCCACACTCACCCAAACTCAGATTCTGTCATTAGTCACCCCCTAAAAGATTATTCATGGTTGGAAAAGTTTCTCTTTCCTCATAGGAAGCAGCAGGCTAAGCTAGGCAGCCACAGAGACCCCACCCATCAGCAGCAGATGAACCTGGATGGGACCTGGACAGGGAGGGTCTCAGTATAAGCCAAGCCTCACAGTAGATCAGCAACGAGAAAGCTGACACCATCATGTTCAAGGCAAGAAACTGCCAGTAGATCAGAAAGGACTGGTATAACAGAAACTTCGTTTGGGCCTCCCTGAGGCTACCCAAGGCTGACTGGCACTGCTGTGGTCACCAAGTTCACAGCATCTTCCATGAGGAAGCACACTCCCCCCACATACCCACGGAAGTGTCGGAGCTCTGTAACAGCTGTGAGGAAACTGAAAAGTGGGTCAGGAAGGTGGTAGGTGGCTCCCCACAAGTACACAGCCTCAGGTGGTGGAGGCATGTGGCTCTGAGCCTGGATCTGCCAGATTCCACAACCCACACACCCCGAAGACATTCACTCAAGGGTCTCGCTGCCTCCTCTTCTGTTCCTGCTGGGGCACAGCCCGGCACAAATCTTGCAAAGCCAGGGATCTCATTGCTGGTTCACTTGTTCTCTTCTCTTCAAGGAGATGCTTGATAATTTACAAAATGGCACCTTCTAAGTACCAGGAAACACAAGCAACCAGGCCCTGCCTCTGCCCTTCAGGACCCCAAAGAACAGCCAAACCGTCAGTAATTATGGCGAAGGATGACGAGGTCTGTGCTGCTATCCACAGAAAAGCCTTTGTTCTGAGCTTGTTTCATTAGGCTGAGCTAGGCTGTGAGTTTTGAGTTAGAACAAAAACTTAGAGTTATTGCCTGTTGGCTGCAGCCCTGGAATGGGGCCTTTTCTCCAAGGGATAGCAGTCATCTACCCTAGCAAGGGACAGTACCAGGAAAGCAGCCTTGGGCAGCGCCATCAGCCCAAAGTGTAGTCAGCCTCTCCCGCAAGAAAACCCATCTCCAGCCAGCTCAACAACTCCGTCTGGATCCAGTGCTTGGTGGCATTCCATTCTAAACTGAAGGGGGCCTTGAATCACATGGAACGGACACACCGAGAGCTCTCTTTAGAAGTTTAGAGCGCTTTAATCCCAGCACTTGGGAGGCAGAGGCAGGCGGATCTCTGTGAGTTCGAGGCCAGCCTGGTCTACAAGAAATAGTTCCAGGACAGGCTCCAAAAGCAAAAGAGAAACCCTGTCTCGAAAAATCCAAAGAAGAAGAAGAAGAAGAAGAAGAAGAAGAAGAAGAAGAAGAAGAAGAAGAAGAAGAAGAAGAAGAAGAAGAAGAAGAAGAAGAAGAAGAAGAAGAAGAAGTTGTTTAGAGCGACAGCCATTCAAGAGTAGAATCAGATGCTCAGTTGCTGATCTGAGTCCCCTTCCCCAACCTGTCCCCACCCTACATGCCCTCTAGGTACCCAAGAACCCATGAAGGTGTGTGTTCCACCAGCATGGGGCTGAGATACTGTGAAACCATCATGCTCGTTAAACCGATCTTACTGGACGCTTTCCCACGCACCACATCACTTCAGATGAGGCCCTGGCAGCAAGAAACTCCTGTTTATGTCAACAGAGGTACATACAGGTCAATTTAGAGATAAGTCATATCATACCTCCAGGAGCGTGTGCCAAGAAGGAATCAGGGAGGTCTGGACTTGTAAAGACAGAGAGAGGCAGTAGGAATCTGGTTTCTAGAAGGTCACCGTGGCTCCTGGAGTCCCCTGGCCTTGACTCCAGTCTCAGCCCCTCTGTCAGTCCATGCCTATATACAGCTAAAGGAGTCCTCCTGTGTGCCTCCCACTCATCTGACAAGGCACACTTCAGGTACAATGTCAGCGTCCAGGCCCAGCCCTGGCCTAATTAGGATGCTGTCTTTCATTAGTCTGGAACAAGTCTGCCAGCTACCAACCCCGTCACTCCTGAATCAGAGATGACCTGGGGCAGTGTGAGTCAAGTTGTCTCTTACGAATGGTTACACTGATCAACACGCGCTCAGTCCGAGCAGACTTCCTGGGGTTTGGGAAAATGTAATGTTCCTGGGGAGGAGTAGGTTGGAGCCACGTAGAACTTGGCTGCCATTCTGGCTCAGCTGTGATAGCCAAATGACCCCTTGGAACCTCAGGTTCTCTGAAAATGAAAAACCTCCTGTCAATCCTAAACTGCACGAAAGCGCTCAAAATCAGAATGGAGCCCCCTTTGAGAAACCCTGACCATAACACTGCATCAGCCAGATGGCTCTGACACAGGGGACTCATGCATTTTCTTAGTCTGCTTTTTTATTTCTGTGACACACACCAGGAGCAAAACCATCTGTACTTTATTCCATCACTAAAGGAAGTCAGGGCAGAAACTCAAGGCAGGAAGCAGAACCCTGGAGCATCGCTGACTATTGGCTTGCTCCTCATGGCTTGTTACTTTGCTTTCTTATACTTTCTAGAACCACCTGCCCAGGGATAGTACCACCCACAGTGGGCAGGGCCCGCCCATATTAATCATTAATCAAGAAAATGCCCCCAGAGGCTTATCCACAGGCCAATCTGAGGGAACATTTACTCAATTGAGGTTTTTCTCAGATGATTCTAGCTTGTGTCAAGTTGACAAAAAAAATAATAATAAAATAAAAAGCCCAGTCAGGACACATGTATATCTGATAGCAGTTAGAGAAGACTCTTTCGGAACACAAAGGCCAACTCAAGCTCACACAGAAAATACTGCAAAAGTAACTATCCTATCCAACCCAAGATGGAGGCCACCTTTCTTACTAATCCTTGTGGCCAAGACTGACTTCAAAATGACTTACAGAATCCTCATTTTGCTTCTGAAAGTTTCCCTATTTCCCTTTCCCTTCAAACACACCCACACATGTTCTCATGGCCATGTCAATTTCCAAATATATCTCATTCCGCTCCTCACCCCTCCCTCTTGTTCAACAGCTACCTACAGAGAGCAAAGATCTCCAGTGCCTTGTTTGCTCTAATCTAAGGTACTTTCTGACACACCATTGGTGTCTCCATGATGGACAGATGGCTGTCATCCACGAAGATTGGACCAGATAACCCATCTGACCTTTAACCTAGCGTTCAGTAGGTTAGAGACCCAGTAGACGTCAGTCCCTGGTGATGAATTCTTATCTTCTGGGCCCACCACGTGCAAGGCTCCATGGCCCTTCCCAGAGGGACAAGTCACTTGGGGCACACAGCCAAAAGCATGTACCACCTTGTTCCAGTCCATTTCAGGACATGGATGGGCTGAACACAGGACACATCAAAAGGTAGCTCAAGTCAAGTTGGTTTCAAATCATATTTTTTTGTCTTAGTCTTGACAAAAGAGGGAGAAAGGGGGAAGCAGAAAAAGACAAGATCTCCTGAGTAAACTGGGAGCATGGGGACCTTGGGGGAGAGTTGAAGGGGAGGGGAGAGGCAGGGAGGGGAGCAGAGAAAAATGTAGAGTTCAATAAAAATCAATAAAAAAGAGGGAGAAAAGATTCCCTTTCATTTTCTTTCTTATACCAAAGTCTTTTCATGATATCTTCCCATTGGCTGCTCAGGTCTAGATGTTCCCTGGCTCAGAGCTAAGCATACATTCAGTTCTTTACTTCTTGGGGGTTTTACCTCACTTGTCCAACTCCCAGTCACAATAGTCTACCTCCATAGCCTCTTCTGGGTCCTCATGCTCTCGCATGAGTTCTGGAAGACCATCAATGTGGACTTGGGATTTCTCCGTGGAAGCCCCACTGTCCCAGTCAGTGTTCTATTCCTGTGAAGAGACACCATGACCAAGGCAACTCTTATAATAGAAAGCATTTAATTGGGGCTTGCTTACATTTTCAGAGGTTTAGTCCATTATCGTCATGGTGGGGAGCATGGTACTGAAGAAGTTCCTAAGAGTTCTATATCCAGATCCACAGGCATCAGGAAAAGAGAGAGTCATTGGGCCTGGCTGGAGCTTTTGAAACCTCAAAGCCCACCCCCAGTGATACACTTCCTCCAACAAGGCACCACCTCCTAATCCTTCTCAAGGAGTGCCACTACCTGATGACCAAGTATTCAAGTCTATGAGCCTATGGGGGTCATTCTCATTCAGACTACCACCTTCACCCAAAGGCTAGCCCACACAAAAGGCCCCAATAAACGTCCTTCTTTGACCTACAGGCACAGGTCAGGTAATATCCTTGAAGTGAATGCTTTGACCCCTTGTTTTCCCACCAGATGACTGGTGGGTCCCTGAAGAGTTGTTTCAGAGGGCAGTAAGTACAGGAGACGAAGGAAATGGCCCAACATGGTGGCTCATGTAGTCTTAGCACTTGGGAGGCTTAGGCAAGAGTATCCCCAAAAGAGGCCAGCCTGGGTTACAAATGATGAGTTCTGGGCAAGTTCTAGGTTACAGAATGAGATTCTGCCTCAGAAAAGCTGCAGAAAAGAGAGAAAAACAAGTTCTGTTTAAATGCTATATAATGCAAGAGGAAGAAGGATACAAGATGGCAAATAAGGCCCCGCTTTGGTAAGTTTAACGCTCAAAACTCTGTTAAAAGATAAAACCAAATAAACCACGTATTGATGCATCCCCCCAAACTTATCACAGTGCCACAATGAAACACAGTAAACATCTTTTGCATGTAGAATTATTATTTTTTTATTTTAACGTTTATTTACTTCTCTGTTTTTCAAGAGAGAGCCTCACCTGTAGCTCAGACTGTCCTGGAGCTTGCTAGGTATCCAGGTTGGCCTCAAACTAATAATTCTCCTCCTTTAGCTTCCTAATTTCTGCGATTATAGGCATGCACTGCCACACCCAGGCTTATAAGAAGCAAATAAACGCCACTGGCGCTCAGTCTTACCTGATGTTAAACAGATGACGCTTGCTTACTTTCTTGTGCTCCTCCATTCATGGAACAGAAGAAGAAAGGCAAGGCATGCAGAGAGACAACAAGAATAATACATGAAAGAAGCCAGTTGGCATAAAAGACTGGAGAACTTTCCCTATCCAAGCCACGTGTGACAAACACAGCATGCTGAGATATGCCTACAGTATGCAAAAACATACATACATAGGGTCACAAGACTCCTGACCGCACTCACTGGCCCGCTCCCATTCTCGGAAACTTCTCTTTCTTAATAAACTATTTTTATTACCTACCACATGTCGTTGGTGCAGTTCCTTATCCTGGGACATGAAAACCTGGAAACTTCCGTGGGTACACCCCTAACATTCATTCTTCTGTACCTTTGACAACTGGCACAAACAGGAGGTAGGATCTGGACTGTTCCTTGTTTCTTTCTTCTGGGCACTCCCTGCAATTTCTGGGGGCAAGCTCCATGAGAGGCTGCTAGCGTGGGGGCGTCTCTCCTTTTCCCTCCTGCCTCTCCTTCCCTCAGCTTCTGCTACCAGGAGTGGGTGCTCCTAAAACTTTACTCCTGCCCTAGGGACCTTCCCTAAGCTTGTTCGGAGGCAAACAAGCTTCTGCACGAGCTGGCAGCTGTCAAGCCTTCAGAACTTTAGACTGAAAGGCACCTGCCCGGGAGCTGAGGGTGATCCACCTTTAAGCTGTGGCAGGACCTATAGCAACCCAGTGCTGAGTCTGGGAGATGAAGGGGTTCTTGTGCTGAACGCCACAGCATAAACAGAGGCCCATGTTCACACAAACACCTAAACGGCCACAGGTGGAGACCAGCAAAGACAGGGGTATCCTGGCGGCTGCTTGGAGTCCACGTGCACTACACCCCAGACTTTCCTGCTCTCCTGCCATTCACTCCTATCCCAGCTGCCCCCGGGGCAGGATGGCTGGAATGACACACTCAGACAGATGCAGTTCTAAGCTTGGGCACGGGCAGCACAAATGCTGACTTTGCTGTCCACGGGGTCCTATTGCCCACCACCTTTGCAGGCTGCCAGGGCCAAGCCGTTCCTAATTTACTAAGCTCCCCACTTTCTATAGCTGTGATATATTTGCTTCTGCTTCATCAGACCTTAATTCCCCTCAGGTCCTCTGTGTGCGTTTCCTGTGGACAGTCCTGTCCCTGGGAGCATGGAGATAATTCCCCAGGTAATAAGACAATTCCTTTGAGCTTGTAATCCAAATGAGGGAGGGAGGGCCCGTTTGTTCTCACTTTTAGCCTGAATGGGGATTTAAAACAGAAGATGCCAAAGCCAACTAGTCACATAAGCCAGCTCCTTCTCTGAGCCTAGTTGCTCAATAACTTGGGACTATTCTTAGAGCTCTTAAGGAGACAGACCTTAGTCCATGGAGGTAAGCAAAATAACCTCTGGCATGCTCACAGGACCAACACAGGCAACTGATTTAAACCCCAGGCAAGGTAACTGCAGAAGAGCAGGACATTCAAAGCAGTCGTTCCAATTCTTCCAGGACTGCTCAGACTCGCCAGTGACTCGGGTAGCCTGGGAAGCAGAGCTCCAAGCCACAGATCTTCGGGACCAGGGCAGAGGAGAGGGAGCTCCTGGTACTTCTTTCCTCACGTAGTGTCCCTTGAACTACACGCTTCCATGCAGTCTCAAGAACTGGAATAAGAGTTTTGTCAATAGCTGTAAATCGTAAAGAGATGGTCAAAGCAGGGACCCATAACTGGTCCAAGTGCTGAGTGCTGGTGATAGCTGAGTACTTAACCCTAAATGGGACATCCATGTCACCCTCTCCAGGGTCCAGAGAACATGTGGAAGGGGAGGTGGAAGGACTGTAGGAATCAAAGGATTGGGAAGGAAGGGAAGGAGGGAGGGGGGGAGGGAGGGAGGGATGGGGAGCAAGCAAGGAGGCTCAAGGGGAGGAGAGGGACTAGCTGGGAGAAAGTAGAGGGGGGTAACAGAAGTGGGGTGGGGCTGTATGGAATGGCAGTACATTATATACAAACATGATATTGCAAATGTTTTAAAATTAAATTAGAGCCTAGAGATGGCTCAGTACTTAGGATTTGATTCCCAGTTCCCCATATGGAGTTGCTTACAACTGCCTATAACTCTAGTTCCAGGGACCCAGTGTCGTCTCTGGGCTCCGAGGGTTTGTGCATTGGTGTGCACAAACCCATACACAAACCTTGTATTTTAATCCTTCTAGAGTGCATGACAATTTCAAATTAAACTCCCTGTGATAAGAGATTTGGCCAGCTTCTGCCACAGGGAATCTAAAGCCTCCTCATCTCCAACCAATACGTAAATCAGGAAGAGAAGCTTGCGGTCCCTCCTGGACAGGGATTCTGTCTCTTATCATCATTGAAGACGGACAGAAGATTGATTGACTGTTACCCGTCTGCTTCCCCAAAAGCTTTCTGGGATCACAGTTCTCAGCAGGGAGTGGTGGCCAAAGGATAGGGATGAGGAGAGGGCAACACCAAGATTAACACGAAAAGCCAGTTGGCAGAAAGTCTGGGGAACCTTCTCTCCCTGAGCCCCAGGATCACCCACAGAGCACGTACCAAAGAGTATACAATGTACAAAAGCAAGGGAAGATGGGTGGTCTGGAGAGGACCTGTCGAGGGTCATGAGACTCTTTGCCTAGTGCTTCTGAGCTCTTTCTCATCACCTGAGCTCCAGACTCCTTGCCTAGTGCTTCTGAGCTCTTTCTCAGCACCTGAGCTCGCTCCCAATCTCAGGAGTGTCTTTCTCTTTCTTAACAAATTGTCTCTATTTCCGCCACTTTACTGGGTTTCCTTGGTACGGTTCCTCATCCTGGGATGCAAGAACCTGAAAACTTCAGTGTACCCTCCTGACTCTGACACACGCCTTTAACAATAGCCGTACATGATTTAACGAGAGTACTGAGTACTGAAATGTGGCTTGAGAGGCTGGGGAGATGGCTCATCGGGTACGGCAAGCACAAGGACGCGAGTTGGATCCCCAGAGCTCACATAGCAATCTGTACATGGTGGCATACACACTTGTAATCTCAAGAGACAGAGACAAGGAGAGGCCCTGGGACTCTCTGGTCAGCCAGTCTAGCCTAAACAGTAAGCTCCAAGACAACGAGAGACCCCCATCTTAAAATATGGCTGACAGTAATATGGTGAGCCACCCCTTTAAATATGATGGCTCACCCCTTTAATCCCAGAACTCAGGAGGCAGAGGCAGGAGGTTCTCTGTGAGTTCAAATCCAGCAAGTATTGGATAGTCAGGACTACATAAACATATAGAGAGACCTTGTCTCAAAAAACCCCAATGATAATAATATTAGTAATAATAAGCTAAAAGTAAAAAGGAAGGTGGATAGCATGTAAGTAACAATATGGGAGCTTGTCCTCTGGCCTCCAAATGCATGCACACATATATACACATGGACATGGGAACACGCTTTAAAAATTAAAGCGTGGCATAAGGGTGGATACTGACTCTGTCCCAACTGAGTTACCAAGTGGAAAAAATGACAAACTTATGTGAATATGCTTGATTCCATGTGCAAAATTAACTTATATTTAGGTCCAAAGGAGCAACAGAGTAAGTGTTTAAGAACATTCATTGCATTAATCTTGACTTCTGCTACATTACTGAAGGTGTTATTTAAATCTCTGAAAAAAGAAATTGAAGAAGACACCAGAAAATGGAAAGATCTCCCATGCTTTTGGGTAGGTAGAATTAGCACAGTAAAAATGGCAATCTTACCAAATGCAATCTACAGATTCAATGCAATGCCCATCAAAATCCCAGCAAAATTCTTCACAAATCTCAAAAGAACAATACTCAACTTCATATAGAAAAGTAAAAAAACCAGGATAGCCAAAACAATACTGTACAATAAAGCAACTTCTGGAGGTATCACAATCCCTGACTTTAAACTCTACTACAGAGATACAGCCTGGTATTGGCATAAAAACAGACAGGAGGACCAATGGAATGGAATCAAAGACCCAGATATCAATCCATACACCTATGAACACCTGATTTTTGACAAAGAAGCAAAAAATATCAAATGGAAAAAAGGCATATTTAACAAATGGTGCTGGCATAACTGGATATCAACATGTAGAAGAATGAAATAGACCCATATCTATCACCATGCACAAACTCAAGTCCAAATGGATCAAAGACCTCAACATAAACCAATCACACTGAACCTCATAGAAGAGAAAGTGGGAAGTACACTTGAACACATTGGCACAGGAGATCACTTCCTAAATATAACCCCAGTATCACAGACACTGAGAGAAACAATTAATAAATGGGAACTCCTGAAACTGAGAAGCTTCTGTAAAGCAAAGGATACAGTCAACAAGACAAAATGGCAGCCTACAGAATGGGAAAAGATCTTCACCAACCCCACATTGGACAGAGGACTGATCTCCAAAATATTCAAAGAACTCAAGAAATTTGTCATCAAAAGAACAAATAATCCAATGAAAAATGGGGTGCAGACCTAAACAGGGAACTCTCAACAGAGGAATCTAAAGTGGCTAAAAGATACTTAAGGAAATGTTCAACATCCTTAGTCATCAGAGAAATGCAAATCAAAACAACTCTGAGATTCCAAGAATGGCCAAGATCAAAAACACTGATGACAGCTTATGCTGGAGAGGATGTGGGGTTAAGGAAACACTCCTTCATTGCTGGTGGGAGTGCAAACAGCTACTTTGGAAATCAGTATGGCGATTTCTCAGAAAATTAGGAAGCAACCTACCTCAAGACCCAGCAATACTGCTTTTGGGTATATATCCAAAAGATGCTCAATCATACCACAAGGACATGTGCTCAACTATGCTCAAAGCGGCATTATTTGTCATAGCCAGAACCTGGAAACAACCTAAATGCCCCTCAACTGAAGAATGGATAAAGAAAATGTGGTACATTTACACAATGGAGTACTACACAGTGTAAAAAAAATGATATCTTGAAATTTGCAGGCAAATGGATAGATCTAGAAAACATCATATTGAGTGAGGTAACCCAGACCCAGAAAGACAAATATAATATGTACTCGCTAATAAGTGGCTTTTAGACATGAAGCAAAGAAAAACCAGCCTACAATTCACAACCCAGAGAACCTAGACAACAAAGAGGACCCTAAGAGAGACATACATGGATCTAATCTACATGGAATGTAGAAAAAGACAAGATCTCCTGAGTAAATTGGGAGCATGGGGATCATGGGAGAGGGTATAATGGGAGGGGAGCAGAGAAAAATATATAGCTCAATAAAAAAATAAAAAATTTAAAAATTAAAAAAAAGAACATTCATTGGATGATTCTCCTTTGAGAAGCCACATCCACGTTCTACAGTGTGGGTGTGTCTCACTTTCTTCTTCAATGCCTTTCTTTCTCTTAACCCCAGTGCTTCAAATCTATATAAAGTCCCTTAATATGAACTCCAAATTTGCCTCAACAAAATTTTGTTGAACACATTCAACATAGCTAGCACCACGCTCACAGGGAAGGAAGAGGCAGCAGTGTTACAGTGGAGGTCTCAGAATTGCCTGTTAATTACGTGGGAGGGGCTGAGCTGGCAAAGGCAGGGACAATAGCAGGGCAGATTGCCATGGCTCACTGAGGAAGAAATGAGAGGACCTCTTGAGGTGGCCCAGGGGGGAAAAGGAAAATGTCTTGAGGCAGAGACAGAACATCTCAGCAGAGTGCCAACCATCTCGACAACATCCCTGGAAGGGAGGTAGGAAGTGTGTCAAGCCTTATGGGAACAGGGCAGTGCCTGGCTCGCTGAGGACGTGACTGAAAGAATCTCTCTGTTCTTTGCAGGCATTTAGGGTGTTCCCCTTTATCTCTGGTATCCTGCAGCTGCATTCCGGGTTGGATGTGAATTCAGTTATGAATTCCCCTGACATGGTCTAGGACCCAGCATGCTTTCTAATTGGGAACTTTCTCTTCGACTCTGAAGACTCCTCATTCATTATTTCTCTGAACACTCTCTCTCCTCCACTTCTGATGCTCTTCCTCACAATGGCCTGGTCAATGGTTCCTACGTTGTTGCGATTTATTCTGTGGCTGGTTTTGAACCTTTATCATAGTTTCTGTCTCTTTACCGCCTGATGTTTCACTCAAGACTTTTCCCAAATCACTAAATCAAAATTTGTGTCTAAAATTAAAAAAAAAAAGTTGTGTCTAGTTCAAATTTCTTTTTAAGACAGGGTTTCACTGCATTGCCATAGGATGTCTGGAGCTTGCTATATAGACTTGGAATCCACAGAGATCTGCTTGCCTTGGCCTCTTGAGTGCTGAGATTGAAGGTGTGCACCATCACATCCAGGTAGTTAGGATTTTCTTTAATATTTTTAGTCTTATAATTTCTCCTTTGTTCTCTGATTCTGCTTTTATAAGCAATTAAAATTTCAAAGAAATGTTTAACTGTCCAAGGGATAACACCCCCACAAGAGCAAGATAAATAAGGGTGATTCTCTTGGAACAAACACAGCCAAGGTTTTCTTGGCTCTTAGCTCTTACCCTTTCTTGGCCATTGGTTACTCTTGCTTAGATCTTGTAAAGTCTGTGTTAAACTTATGATGCAGGGATTCCAGCCAACTCCTACCACAGGGAATCCAAAGCCTTGTCTCTGGTCAAGAGATAGAGTAGGGAGAGTATTATGGTTCCTCCTAGGTGGGAACTCTGTCCCTTGTCAGCATGGAAAAAGACACAGAAGACTGACCATCACCCTTCTGTTCCCCAGAATGGTTTCTGGAGCCACAAAAATTTCCCATTCTTGTTTTATAGGTTTCCCATTTTTATTTCTTTAAGTATTTCATACTTAATTTTTTAAAATATTTATTTATTTATTATGTATACAATATTCTGTCTGTGTGGATGCCTGCAGGCCAGAAGAGGGCACCAGACCCCATTACAGATGGTTGTGAGCCACCATGTGGTTGCTGGGAATTGAACTCAGGACCTTTGGAAGAGCAGGCAATGCTCTTAATCTCTGAGCC
This sequence comes from Ondatra zibethicus, assembly GCA_004026605.1. Taxonomy (NCBI): domain Eukaryota; kingdom Metazoa; phylum Chordata; class Mammalia; order Rodentia; family Cricetidae; genus Ondatra; species Ondatra zibethicus. The sequence continues at coordinate 329,967 of PVIU01000129.1, forward strand.
ATCTCTCCAGCCCCCATACTTAATTTTTAAAATTTTTTTCATTTTACACACCAACCCCAGTTTCCCTTCCTTCCTCTTCTTCTACCCCCCTACCTTCCCCAATCCCACCCCTTGCCCACTCCTCAGAGGGGGTAAGGCCTCTCTTGGGGAGTCATAGAAGTCTGGTGTGTAGGAGTGTTCATTTGCATGTATGTCCATTTGCATGTATGCTCATTTGCATGTATGCTCATTTGCATGTATGTTCATTTGCATGTATGAGTGTTTGCCATGTGCATGCCTGGTCCTTACAGAGGGTAGAAGAGAGCCTCAGATCCCCTGGAAATGGAGTTACAGGTAGGTATGAGCTGCCATGTGAACACTGGGAATCTAACCCAGGTCCTTGGAAGAGCAGCGGTGCTCTTAACCGCTGAGCCATCGTTTCGGCCATGTGCTTATTTTTAAGCTTTGTAGCCATGGATTTGTTTAATTCTAATAGCAGCCCCATTTCACAGACACTGTTCGTCACATCTGCTTTACAAAAGAGGAAACAAGGCAACTAGATCAATGTCACACGCCCTGAAATCTGCAGAACTGGACTTAAAAGTTAAAAAAAAAAAAAAAAAACAGGAGTTCAGAATACGACAGACTGAGCTGAGTAACCTCCCCACCCTAAGCTTAGACACCCTAAGCTGGTGTTTATGACCTAACTTGTAGTAGAGCATGACTGCATTTGGAGACAGGTCTACAAAGAGAAAAGATAAAATGAGGTACAGGCTGGGATCTGGTTGATGCCTTTATAAGCAGAGGATGTTACACAACACAGAAGAAAAACCACACGAAGACGTGGAGAATCCAGGCATCTGCAAGTTGAGAGCCAAACCTGCTGGCCCTGCTATTCTAGACTTCAAAAGAGACCGGCCTCAGGACACAACCAAACCTATTGGATCTTTGATCTTAGACTTTGAGCCTCTACAACTGTAAAGCAATAAATTTCTGTTGTTTAAGGTCTCTAACCTGTGGTGCTTTCTTACCATAAACCCAGCAAAACACCTTCCGGCTTCACACACAACCGGTTCTAACTGCCTCCTCCGGTCAGCGCACATGTTTATGGATGTCTAGCTTGCTCGGTTATTATTATTTGACACAAAAGGGAGAAAATGTTTAACTTCCACACTCCGGAATCACAGTGGGGGTAAAAGTTCACATGATTGCTTTTAGAATCTGGGTTTTCTGTTTTTCTATTGTTTCTATTTTTCTGTTTGTCCCCTTCTCATTTCTCAAGTGCTTTCCTGGGTCAGCTCATCCTCACGGGGATCCCTCATTCAGGTGCTCAGATGAATCATTCTTACTGGTGTTTGGGGTTACAGAGCCTCCCTCCCCCATAACTGCCTCTGCCTATCTTTAAGGAGTCAGAGACTCTCAAATATCTTCCTCAGTTTCCATGTTGGGATTTCTGATTATCAGAAGTAGCTAAGAATTAGACCTCGTATGTGGCTCCTATTTCCCATAGGCAATTCTAATTTCTCTTCACAGCCTGGGACATTTTTCAACTTTGGCACTGAAAGTCCTTTTCAAGTTTCCCGTTGCATCCACAGGGCTCAGATTCTTGTGTTCTCATATGCATTTGTTTCAAACAAACAAAAGGAAGGGGGTGGCTCGGTGAGCAAACGTGAGGACCCGAGTTCAGACCTCAGAACCCACGCAAAGCTGGACATGAATCCCAGCACTCGTCCGGCTGGGATGGGAGGCAGAGACATGGGAATCTCTGGGGGACCGAGAGCTATAGAGCCTGATGTATACAGTGGTGACCAGCAAGAGACCCAGTCTCAAACATCGTGGAAGATGAGGACTGACAGTCCAGGTTGTCCTTGGACCTCCACACATGCCATGGCATATGTGTGCCCACACTCACTCATGAACATGCTCTCACACACAAACATCATGCATGTGTGCAGATTTGAAAGAAAGAGAGGGGGGAGAGGAGGGAAAGAAGGAAGGGAGGAAGGAAGGGCTGGGAAGATGGCTCATTGTTTAAGAGCACCTACTGTTCTTGTGGAGGACCTGAGTTCAGTTCTCAGCATACACATCAAGTAAAGACCATAGACATTATCCATAAGAGTTTATCAGAGTAACAACAGAATTAGCCATTCATTCGTGGCACTTGGAGGTTGACCTTAATTTTGAACAGAAATGTGTATTTTTTTTTTTACAGAAATACATGCCCGTCATTTCTGTGTGTTCAGGAAAATGTATGTGACTTTGGGCAAACTATTTAACTTCTGTATATCTGACTTCCTCATCATAAGACACTGGAGATAATTAGATAAATTAATTCACATACTTATACCTGTTTGCATATACACACATGTACATTCTGTGCTAGGACCACATATGAGGGAGAAAAGCATTCTTTCTTTTTTTTCTATCTGAGTCTGGGTCACTTCACTGAGTATTATATTCTCTGACTCCATCCACTTTTGTAACTCATCTTTCTCTGTCCCACCAGCCAGCTCCCAAATAATGACACAGAGACTTATTGTTAATTATGAAAGCTTGGCCTTAGCTTAGGTTTGTTCCTAACTAACTCTTATAACTTAAATTAACCCGTTTCTATTAATCTACATTCTCTCACCTACCGCCCATCCTGCTTCATTCATGTCACCTGCCGTCTCTCTCACACACATGCCTAGATTCATCTGCAGTTTCCTCCCTCTCTGCCTGGAAGTCCTTCCTATACCTCCTGCCTAGCTATTGGCTGTTCAGCCAATATATCAAACCAATCACAGCAATATATCTTCACACAGTATACAAATATCCTGCAGCACACTTTCCTGCAAATTTCACTTTTCTTCATACGCAAATAACATTCCATTTTGTGCATGTGCTATGCTTTTATTATCCATCATCCGCTGGCAGACGTCTAGGTCAGCCCCACTTTCTTGCTACAAAACAGCAATAAACATGGATATATAAACATCTCTGAAATAGGATATGGAGTTTTGGAGCATTAGCTGGGTCAGAGTTATTGTTTGTTTGTTTGATATGTGTGTAGATGGATTAGTGAATTAAAATGTATTTAATAGTGAAAATGTAAAGCCCTAAACAAGTTCTCATATATATATATGAGAGAGAGAGAGAGAGAGAGAGAGAGAGAGAGAGAGAGAGAGAGAGAGTTTGGGACTGGGCAAGTGTTTGGGTGATTGCCTTAATCTAGCTGTGTGTGTAATTTGTAAGTTAATTTAAATACAGATGCTTCATTTTTAAAAAAGAAGGGATGAATGGATGAGAGATTACTTCCATCTGGCTTTCAGTGGCTAAACCAAAAGCAACATTTTGTGGCAGTCAGACGTCACACTAGGCAGATATCCGAGACTCAATGATGCCCACTTCCTGCATCCATGTCCTGCTGTGATATGTGGGCTGTACCTAATATCTGCTTTCATGGCAACATGATGGGATGCCACTTAATGTCATTTCCATGAGCACATCACAAAAGTCTGCGAGGCTGATAAAGAGCTTGGGAAGCAAACATGAGGGGTACAGCTTAGGTTCCCAGGCCAGGAAGGCTAGGTGGGCATGGCTGTTCCCAGCACTCGGGAGGCAGAGACGGGTGATCCCCGGGGTAAGCTACAATGACAGCCTCTGCTTCAATAAAGTAGAGACACACATGCGCACAGAGAGAGAGTGTGTGTGTGAGAGAGAGAGGAAGAGCGAGGGGGGGAAGGAGGGAGAGAGACACACACACACACACACACAGAGGCTGTGACTATCATCTCCTGGAATCTTCTGCACTCTCAATGAAGCAAGCTGCCATGGCAGAGAGGCAAACAAATAAAACAGAGCAGGCACCCAGCCTTGTTCAGCAGGAAACTGGACCCTCTGTCTGGCAACGCTCAAGGAGGAACACAGGTCTGTCAACAACCCCATGAGGCCTGGAAGAGGAGCCTTTCCCATACAGCCCTGAAAGGAGCCCTGGCCCTCAGCCACCTTGACTCCAGCCAGTGAGAAACCCTGAGCCGAGAATGTGGTCAAGTCCTGCCCAGATTCCTGACCCACAGAAGCCCAGATTACAAATGTGTTCTGCTTCTTGGCAGTACAGGTTGGGTTAATTTGTTACCAGTGGTAGGTCACAAAGACAATAGCTCATATGAGGCTTATATAAATACGGCCAGTGTGGCTAATAACTTTGATGAATGAAGGCCATGGTTTAAGAGCCAAGGCTTTGGTTCCAACTGATGTGGGTTGAAATCCTGAAGCAGCTTACTAGTCGTGTGGCCTTGGGCAAGATGATCCACGTCTATAAGCATATGTGTCTTTAAAGTGGATGTAATTCTCAACTTACAGTGAGAGCTCAGGGCTACACAGAGAGGTTATGCAATATGCCAAGCTCAGTGCCTGCCATGTGGTAAACACCAGGCAGACGGAAGCCACCACTAATAATAATTCACTGTGATAGTCATAATTGATTAAGACCCCTCAAAGAGCCCCTGGTGTCCCCTGCCTGGAAGCTGTCAAGTTGAGCTCCGATGGCCAAGTAAAGGAGTGATTAGAAGGCTTAGCTGACAAAGTACTTGTCATATATACACGAAGACTTGAGTTCAGATCTATAATCCCCGTATGAAAAGCCAGCCATTTTTTTAATTAAATGTGTGTTCCTTTAATCCCCACAACAGGAGGCTGAGACAGGAGGGTGCAGATGAGATTTGGGGGGTAGCCAACTAGTGAGTTCTGTTTTAATAAGAAAAAGATAAGGTGGAGAGCAATAAAGGAAGATGCCTGCATTCACCTCTGGCTTTTACATGCACATGTGTGTGTGTGTGCACCTGCGCACACATGTATACATACTCACACAAGTGACTAGAACCCCAGAGGACCCTAAACCTTTTCCCAACCTCAGGCTCAGGGTGCGGGTCAGCCAGTTGTGGGGAGTCCCCCTTTTAGTCTGCTTTCAATATTACCTTGCATCCAGGGGCATTCCGGTCATGTCCAGCCTTCACCTCGGTGGCACCTCCCCTCTTGCCCAGCTTCTGGGCAGCTATGTGGTTGTTATCCTGCCTGGGCTGAGGGCACTCAGCAAGGTAAACACCCAGACAGGAAGTGCCTGTCACAGGAATGGAGCCAGCTACGGTTAAGGCAGGTCTGAAGGTCAGGAATGCTTCTCAGGGAGGTTTTTCCGGGCAGTTCTCAGGGGCAGGTCAGAAGCTTATACATTTCGCTGGAGACATGCAGGATTGCTCTGAGGTGCCTGGACAGGATGGTGGATGGGAAAAGAAGAAACCCAAGAGCTAACGAAAGAACTCAACACCTGGAAACTTCTTTTGGCTGGCAGGTGAGCAAAATGTGTGTGCGTGTGTGCGTGCGTGTGTGTGTGTGTGAGTATGTGTGAGTGTGTGTGTGTGTGTGTGTGTTTTAATGAAACGAGATCAAAGAAGATATAGACCAGAGGTCGCTGCTCGGTCAGAAGTGGAGAGCGCTACAAGCATTGCTTGAGAAAGAACCATGGGGGAGAAAGCAGCCAGGGAATTTGTGGGAGAATCTGGCTATCCTTGCAAGATTCCAGCTATGCCTGTGATGTCCTGGAGTCCCTGTGAGGTCCCGGCTACACCTGTGAGATCCTGGCCCATCTTGACTTTCTCACCCTCCCTTCCCAGTGTGTTTCAACATCTGCGAATCGGGGTGATGATTCCTTCCAGCTCCTCTACTTCTGGCTTTGAGGAGACAATATAGTATATAGAAAAGGTCTTGATAAATATCTCACAGGGCCCTGGGTGCTAGGCACATACAGGGCTTTTTGTTAAAAATTGACCCAGCATCTCAGGGAGGCAGCAGCATTGTGTTAAACCAGGGGAGGAACCTTCCGGGAATAGGGCGTTCTCTATGGTGTACACCCTGGTCGTAAATGTATATGTAGACTGTGAAGTGCTGTGATTTCTGTGCGTCACTACCTCAAACCTCAGGGTCCCCGAGTGCCCTAGGGGAAGAGAGGTCATAGCTCTCAAGTCACCATCCCTGTGTTGCTGTTCCACTGACTCTGCTCCTGCTCAGGGACCATTTCAGACAAAAGACCCTATCCTCAGAATCTTACAGGTCTGTGTGTTTAGTGGGCATGAAGTCAAAGTATGATGCGGTTCAGTTGGGGAAAGTTTCCTTGGATGCAACAATACAAGGTTTTCATTTTCTGTCAATATTCGGAATATTCACACAGCCATCAGCTGCAGGGAGCTGAACTTGCAGTTCCTGTAACTTTATCCGCTCTGTCGCCTCAGCTAGTGACCAGCTGCCTTGAGAGAAATGAGAGGACCTTTAAGGCTCTGGTTGGGTCTCTTGCTGTATTTCCTTGTCTGTCTCTCTCACACACACACCCCAACCATCTCTGGTTTTCCAATTAGATGTCCCCTTCCTCATGCTGGCTCACATTTGATGTTACTTAGCCTTGGAAAGTAGAAACCAGTGTCTCCTGGGAGACTTCGGCATCCTGGGCCATGAGGATGGGCCATAGGCCACCTTCCTCAACCCTACTCCCAGTCCACTCAGATTTTCATGGATGTCATCCCCAGGAGCGTGTGAGGGGTGTGTGGGGTGTCTTCCATAGGAAAGCGTGGATCTCAAATTTTACTTCACCCATGGAGGCTCTGGCCTCAGCCTGCCAAGCTCACACCAGTGGACAAACCACCCAGCCAAGACTTGTGACTAAAGTAGCCAGATCCACCATGGCTTGATGACTCCACCAGACACGGGAGTTACTGTTTGTCCCAAGAAGGGAGTGAGCCTGCCAGCCCTATACCTGTGTCCTTTTCTCTACCGCCCTCGCCTAGTAAGGAATTCAGTCTGACAGGGAGCGGTGGTGTGTGGGCACGTAATCTGAGCACTGAGGAAGCTGAGGAGAAAAGGTAGATCAAGGCCAGCCTGGGCTATCTAATGAGACCTTGATATATATAATATATGCACACACATGCATGCACGCACGCACACATGCATGCAAGCACGCACATCTGCTCCAGTACCCTGAAGTTACTCTCCCACACCACCTCGATTCCTTTATTCCCTTATCGAGGAATTGAACCTCTGTACTTCTGAGGCTTGAGGGTGGGGCTGGGGATACAGGTGAGATGACAATGTCCATCAGGGTGGCAGAGCAAACAGTTCTGTGCCCCAACCCAAAGGTCAGCTGGAAGCCCCTCCTTGAGCAGAGCAAAGGATGTGGCTTCATCCCAGGCACTGCCACTGGGTCGCAGGGCTGAGAGCGGTTTGGGCCAAGCCAACTGGGAGTGTCTCTTTAGGGCCCTCGCTTGTGGCCCTGGGAGGATGCTTCTGTGCAGAGCAGCCCAGGCCCCTGGATGAATTCTTCTCTGCTCTTGGTTTTGGTCACTCCCCTTTGGGAGAGGTCAGACCATGGACAGAAGCTCAACCTCTAGAGCAGAGAAAATGCCCCCAGGAGACACCCAGCCCATCCTGTTTCCTATGGGAGGCTACAGCAGTCCCTGTGGCCTTTCTGTCAGGGACTCCACAGTGAGTTCGCATATTAATGACAAGCACTTCCCAGAAAGTTCCAAAGTGAGCATCTGCTGGGAAAATACCTGGTGGCTTGGCTGTATGCACTTGCAAATAAAGCGGTAACTTCCTGTGCTCACTTCTAGGATGAGGGCTTGACGTAGAATAGGAAGCTCCTGGGGGAAGGAAGCCTACCTAGAGGATGCTGTGTGGATAGAATTGCTGGAGCAGGTGAAAGATGGAGGAGTGTTCCCATCCATGGACTCACAGACTCAGAGGTGGGGGTTCCATACATGGAGACAATGTGCCTCCCAGGAGATACACCCTTCACGTGTGGACATAGCAGGCTGGCTCCACCTTTGTCACCTTCATCTTTGGTGGGAACGGCCCCCATCAGTCATGTGGTCTTCTATGGGCTGCAGCTTGGACTAGTTGTCTAGACTCTTAAAGAGCTTACAAAGGATTTGCTGGCTCCTTATCTCATGAGGGTGTCTCCTGGCAGAGGCTCCAGAACCAGTCATCTGGACAGGGCCTAGAAAGGGACAAGAGAAGATTGGGAACTCGGGGTCAGGGGCCAGAGAGGGTGAGGAAGGAAGGCCACATTGAGTGTAAGGATCCTGCCTCCAGGTCCCATCTGAAGTAGAAAGAGTTGGTCACCAGCAGCTGATTGCGTAGTATCACCTAATTTCACATATAATTGAACGCCACCTCCCTTGAGACTTTTAGCCTATCGTCATGGAGAGCCTCCTGGGGACGCTCCCTTAGCCAGTTAGCGAGTGTGCCTCCCTGACTCAAAAGGGAAAGAGCATAAACACTGGCTGATCTTCCAAGTTCCTGCCCTCCTCTCAGGACCCCGGCTATATCTTCCTCCTTTACTGTTGTCCCGATAAGTAGTCGAAAAATCTGATTCCCTCCCGGAGCAACCTCACATTCCTATATCCAAACAGATCCCCACACATTGGGCAAACACCCTTCAATCGTTGCCAGTTTTTCGAACCTCAGTACAAAGATCTTATTTCATCCTGGACATCCTCTAGTTGGAAATCCTCTCGGGAAGTGTGGGCATTTATAAAGCCATGTTTCCAAAGAAGCATTCCTGGGTGGATGCTAGGACGTTGGACCGAAGCCTTCTTTTCTGCGGAGTTCCTTTTTAGGAAGTCGGCTTTGACCCTTACAGTGATTCTCAGATCCTTTGCTTTTGGATTTAAAAGGGTGTCTGACCCAGGAACAAGCCTTCCTCGTGTTGGAAACTATCAACATAGAACAAAAGTTGCCTGTAGCTCTCCATGGGCTTCTGGCCTAAAGCAATATCTCTGCACTCAGTCATCTTAGGCTGCTAGTTGAGCTCAAGGAATGAAGAATTTGAAGTGTAGGGACCTAAAAGAAGCTGTGTTGAGACTCACAAAAATCAGATCCACCCGGGTTGTCTTTGGGAAACACGTGTTTGTCGGAGGCACTGTCTTAGAAATTGACAAGATAAAGGCGTACTGGAGGTTGGCCAGAATCTCGTAAGATGAACAGCAGGCTTGGTGTCCTGCAGGGTGAGGCCCTGTTCCTGGTTCTCTAGTCCCAGCCCCTCTCAGGATGCTGATTTGTGCTGCTTGTCCCCCTGATCTGTGCCTGCTGGGTCTGTGCCCCCACAACCAGCTTGAGTAGGAACCGATCACTGGGTTGCCTGGTAGCACCAGCTGTGGAGGATCCAGCCAACCTCCTATAAGCCTAGGGTTCAGTGCCTGTCTCTGTCCCTCTCTGAGCTCTCCGACATCTTTTCTTCCTTTTTGGAGACAAGGTCTCATGTATCCCAGGCTGGTACTGAACTGAATATATATATATATACCAGAGAATGACCTTGAACTTCTGATCCCTGTTTCCACCTCTGCAGGGCTGGGATTATAGGACTGCAGCACCATAATTTAATATCTGCTTTATTCAGCACTGGGAATTAACTCAGGGCTTCAAGAAAGTCAGGCAAGCACTCTACCAACTGAGAGACAGCCAACTCCTCACCCCCATTTTGAAAGGCTGGGTGCTCTTGGTGGCTGTTACTTTTAAATTAAAGGTGGCAAGAAACAGTTGAGAAGCCAGGCTCTGGGCGACTTTGCCTCAGTCAGGCGGCCTTGATTCAAACATCAGCCCCTTTTACTTCCTGGGGGGCCTTGAATGAGTTGCTTAACATTTTCTAGTGTCCCTGTCTTTTCTGTAGAAATGGGGAAACAGAACAAAGAGAGTTACAACAACTGTACTCTATGGGATTGTTGTTGGGGCTGGGATCGGAGTCAGGTGCTTCCAAGGTTTTGATGTATTTTTAAAGAATGAATTAAACGGCACACAAGATTTTTCAAAAGTAACAAGGAAAATTTATTCAAAACCAAGAAGCAATACAGGCTGAATACATTGTTAAGAATGACAATGGGCCCCATAGGTGAAAGAGCCCTCAAAAGCCCCAGTTAGTGTTTAAGGCTTCCTTTTATGACGTTCAGGACAGGGAGGAATTTGGCTACTAGTGTGTAACACAGATGTTTCTCTGTTTTGATTGACAGGATTGAATTATCTAAGTCTCTGTTCACAGTGCTTGTCCCTTTCCATAATGCATCTAACTTTAATCATATGCATGCCAAACTATGCATTAAGTATAAGATGATAAATGGGGGGTTCTCCCTAAAAGCTCACTCAGAGGACAGTTTGTATTACTGTACATGTGCCCACAAACTAGTCTAGGCTGAATGTACTCACTAGCCTTGTGCCAAGACATAACGGGAGCACGGTTGAATAGGATCTAAGTTTGACAGCTTTAGTGGGGAGGAGAAACTGACCCCATTGTTCAGAGAGGGGAGTGTGTACCTCTCCATACAGTGGCAATTCTCTGTTTCTGTCTGTGTGTATATATGTGTGTTATATGTATGTATGTGTGTATGTATGTATATATATATATATATATATATATATATATATATATATATATGTAAATCTAAAAAAGTATTTAAAGAGAACTGGCTGTCTTTGAAGAGTTCACCAAGATGCTTCAAGCATGTGAGTTTGGCTAAGTGGGAGCCCCCTTCTTTCCATGGTGCCAGGAGCCTATGTGTCCCCAACTCTTGCTTGTAGGTCAGCATATTGAAGCCAATGATTGCTTCCTTCCAGCGATGACTATCTTCTGATAAATAAAGGCATTTGGTATTTTTTTCTAGCTAAATCCTGGTGGTCCAATTAAAACAGAAAGGCTTGGTAAATGCCAACTGGAAGAGATTTGGGGAGATGCATAGTGATGGGCCTCAAGGATGTCACATTCCATCGGGAGGATGAGAGTATTAACTTTCTGTCGTTGCTGCAAACAACTGCCACAAACTAGTGGTTTTAAATAACACAAAGGTGTCACCTCACCACTCTGAAAGACAAAAGGTCAAAGTGGGTTTCTCTGGGCTCAAACCAAGACTCTGAGTTCTGGCTTTCCCTCATCTTCAATAATGGAAGCCCAGCACCCCAACCTGTCTCCTACTATTTCACCTTCCGTATCTAAGGCCTCCATGATTACATCAGGTCTGGCGTCTCTTCCCTGTCTCAAGGTCTTAGCTTTGTCACAGCTGCAGAGTCCCTTTGCTATGTAAACTTGTATAACCACTGGCCTTGGGTCTTGGGATGTGTATTGTATTAGCATTGTTAAAACTAAACTAGGAGAAACTAGAACTTTCTTAAATCCATCTTCTAAATACATGTTTAGAAAGAAAGGACGACCCTTTGAGATATTTCAGTTTGGTAAAAACCACATCACTAACAGTCAAAAACAAGCTGTAATGTAGATCGTTTGCATTAAACAACCCATAATATTCATGCTTCTACGGATATCTATTTTTAATTTTGATGGATACATGCTGGATCAGTTATACCTGCTAGTTTTGTTGAACTCTCTACCATCCAAAGCTTATGCCTGAAACCTGCCTTGCCTGCATTGGAACCTGCCAGGAGTGTCTCTTCCACAGTCCCAGACTCTGTGAGGTCTGAGAACGTGGATCTGTTTGGTTCAGTCACCACAGAAAGCTCAGGAGCACAGCAAGTTAGAGGGGGCCAGATATGAAGTCAAGAGGCCCTCATCTTCCAGCTGAGGACCCAGAAGGATGGGATTGGGATGTGGCTGCTTTCTGCTGGAGCTGTAGACCCGTGGTCTATAGACCCATGCTTTTGGGCCGTGAGTGTTTTCCCCTCACACAGATGAGAGAGGCATCTGAGGAGTTGCCATGACAGCAAAAGCAGGACATTACGAGTCCTAGGGTCACTCAGAGAGTAAGATGGGGAATTGGGGGAAAAGGGTTAATGTTCCAGGCCAGACTGGTAGATTCATCATCCTAGGGGGAGGATAAAGAAGCTGAGTGCAAGGCTCCAGCAGCACAAATGCTCAATGGCTTCCCGGCCATGCTGCCAGAATGGAGAATGGGATCCATCACACGGTGGCTCTGATCCATGCTGACACCCAGAGGATCTGTTCAGGACAAAGAGGTCCCATCTAAGTTTAAAGGAAGGAGCACTATGATCGAGTAGTGATGTCTGTCTTGGCAAAGAGGTGATGGTCTGTGCACCCCTGCTCTGCTAATAGAGAGGAAGGGGGAGGGAATCTACAACCAGACAGATGCTTGGAACCCCTGAGAAAAAGTTGTACCTTACCTGGGTCACCTTGAGTGGGTAGGCTGGTGTGGTCTCTGCCGCCTCATCTTTAAATGACAGAAGCTGGAAATGCCCTTTCAAGACCTCTGAGTAAATGAGGATCAAGAATAGGACCTGGTATCACAAACTGTCCAGCCCTGTATCTCTGGGGCAGAGGCCTGAGTGCACAGAAACAATCTTGGGCCGGGCAGCGCTGCCTTGGTGATGGATCCTGGGCCTGGTGCAGATCTGAGCCTGCGTCATATACTGTTTTGTTGGCTATTAGCCCTGAGAAGCTTTCCTCATGGCATCTGGAAGAAAAGGTCCCTGTGCTTGGAGGGCTAGCCTTTATCTGAGGAGTACTTCTTGTTCAGAACAGTCCCCAGTCAAGGCTGACAAACTGGACAGGACTGGTCAAGGCTAGACAGGGCTGGAGGGTGCAGGCTCCAGAGAGGGCGGAGCCTGTTCAAAGGAATGCACAGATGTGAAGATTCCAGGAAAAAAGAGAAGAGGCGGGGAGACAGGGGTCAGAATGGAACATCCTCCTGGGAACAGAGGCTGGGACGCTTGGGAATGGGAAGAGGAAGAAGTAGGGATGGGGCAGGATTCAGAAGTGAGAGGCTGGGTACACCCCGACCCCTTCCAGTTTCAGACTTTTTTAGGGGCCTTTGAGACATGACCAGCAGGGACAGGGAGAGGCTGGGATCCTCAGAGAGGGCCAGCATGATTACTGTCAGAGCAAAAGGTACTTGCTGGAGAAAGAAAATCTGCCAGACTGATACTGAGGTGCCCCACCTTGTGAACTGGATGACTACCATTGTAGCCCCCAAGAGTGAGGGATAGCTATTCTGGGACTACTCTGACTGATGGAGACACCCATCTTCAAGGACCAAGCCTGGGGTTCTCAACATTTTAGGTGTGATTTGGCCATCATTGCTATTTTAAAGTCATTGTTACTATTTTAAAGCTCAAGCCGGGCAGCTCACTTAATTCTGATTATAAATGTTCACACACACACACACACACACACACACACACCCCGCGAATGAATCCCCTTTGTTCTGTTCCTCTTAGAGAATCCCGATAAAAACAACTCCCAACATTAGAAAAGAGAGTTTATTTGTGGCTTTAGGAATATTGATCCAGGTGCTGACTTTGGAGGTACACATACTGTTTAAAAAAATAGGGATTACAATTTAGAGACCCAGGTGCAAGAATGCCCCGAGAATGGCAGGGGAGAGTGGACTTTGAATTTGGCGGTTGCACGGCCAATAGAAGACATAGAAGAGAAGGCATGAGCAGAACGGACATGCCCACGGATCCAGAGTCCACAAGCTCGGGTCTGCACGTCGAGCCTTGAGGCATAGTGTGTTTATCCAGTGTAGATATATCAGGTGCTGGGTCACAGGTGGAGGGGGCCGGAGCTGGGATTTTGTGGGGCCCCACTTAAGGATAATCTCCCGACGAACTCTACTTCGAAAAGCTCTTCTGTGTTCCTGTCATTGCATTTCTTCCTTTTTCTTTTCACATTCCTGAATGTCAATCATTTACTTCATTCTTTTTCCAAACGGTTGTTATCATTTATAAACACGGTAAGACCCAAGGCCAGTCCCATGAGGGGAGGCCATCCCACAAGGGGCAGCAGCAGGCCAACTCAGGCCTTGGCGGGTCCCTTTGGCAGTTGGGAGACCGTGGCAGGTAAGAGACAGATATGCCATGCAGAGAGAGCTGGAGTATAGAGTTTAATTAGTGGGTTATGGAGGGGGAAGGGAAAGAGAGGAGACATGGGGAGAAGGAGGGGGAAAAGAGAGAGAGGCAGAAGGAGAGAGAGAGAGAGAGAAAGAGAGAAAGGACTGGAAAGGAGTGGGCAGAGCTTGTCTCTTACAGACAAGGTACCCAGGTAACAGACCAGACCAGCAGATTGCAACAATGTTACAGTCCCTACGTTTGTCTCCTTGAAATTCCTTTGTTGAAGGCCAGACTTTGAGTGAGGCGGTCATGGAGAAGGGGCTCCAGAGGCTATTTAGTGTTAGATGAGGTGAGGACAGTAGGTGCCCAGGCTCAGAACATCCCTCTCAAAAGAAGGGAGGGAAAAGCCCCACCCCCACCAAGCACACACACTGAGGGATGCACACACAGAGGGAAGGCCGGGAGAGGACACAGACAGAAAGAGACATCTGCAAGCCAAGAACTGGCACTCACTAGAGTCCCACCGTGCTGGCCTCCTGCCCTCACACTTGGAGCCTTGAGAGATGGGAAGCTACAATTTTTTTTCTTAAGTCATAGTCTCTGTACGGTTTGCTGTGGCAATCCTGGCAGACTGACATCAGTATGGACCCCGATATCGTCAGGCCTCTGTGAATGCTGTGGAATGTGCACCCGTGGGTGAGTCATGACACTCGGAAGAGCAAATTGCCCCTCTCAGAATGCCGCATAGACTCAGTAGAGGGAGGCAGTTCCCAAACGCTCCCCTGTTTGGCCACAGGGAAGGCCATCATCCACTCTCAGTGTCTGTTTCCTCTGTACTTTACAAGCCGGACTCAGCTCTCCACTCTTTGGCAGAAATAGAAAAACTGGCCCACAGGTGGGTGTGTCACTTGCCAAGGGCTGGGGCCTGAGGTAGCTGGCTCTTAAGCCTGATCCTTGTACCCAGGTCACTCCTCCCATGAATCACACCCTGTCTAGGTGATAGTGCATAGAAGAGACCAAGCAAACACTGCTTCCCCATGGTCTTTTGTTGTTGTTTTTGATGGGGTCTCACTATGTAGCTCTAGCTAGCCTGGAACTAGCTCTGTAGCCCAGGCTGGCCTCAAACTCACAGCGATCTGCCTGCCTCTGCCTCTTGAGTGCTAGGATTAAAGGCTTGAGCTGCCTCCTCCAGCTAAACCCACAGCTTTGCTCTAAGAAAATAGGCTGATAGGAATGCTGGCTCATGCTTTAATCTCAGGATTGGGGGAGGATTGCCACGAACTTGAGGCCAGTGTGGGCTATGCAGTGAGTTCTAAACAAGCCTGGACTGTGGTGTAAGACCTTATCTCAAAAATTAACCATGATAAAAACCATAGAAACAAAACCGGAGAGAAGGCTGAGTTCTTTCCTCACCCTACGACTCCAGCTGAGAGGAGCTGTTGTCTCCAGCACATCCACAGGGGACTGGCTTTCAGTCCAGCCATCAGCCAGCGCTGAGACAGCGAATACATTTCACTCAGGTACAAATGGAAAGCCTCTAATCCCTCTATTTATTTTTCAAGCAACCTTTGCACTATATATATATATATTTCACAATCTTTGACTCTCTCCACACAGAGAAATAAAAGTAATTTATGTAAGTGGACCATTTGTTTAGCCAGGAATATAAAGGAACAGCCTAGGAAGGAGATTTGCTTAAGCTTTGTCCATTTGACAAAAGAGGCACCATCATCTCTCTTAATCCTTGGCCTGTCACTGCACAGACAGAAGCTTCCAGAAGGAAAAGAGGCCAGGGGAGGGCATGTTCATATTTGGGACAATGAGGAGCCCAGGAAGTCCCTTTCTGCTGGCAGCTGAAAGAGGACAGGCCAGTCTCATTAGGGGATACTGGTGCTCAGAGGGAGGGACCCATGCTGAACACCACGTCTGAGCTAGGTAGAAAGTGTCACCCTCATGACACCTCACGGGTGTGAAGCACCCATGGAGACCTGTTCCCAAGTCCTGCCAGGGTATGTTGAGGGGACCACCTTTTCTCCCTTTCCCCAATCTCAGGGCAACTAGATATCAGAGGATGATGGGCCCACTCACCCCACACCTACGGGGCTACAGAAGAACTAGCAGGAGACAATCTGCCTGACCCAGCGCTCATTAAACATGGGAAAGAGGGGGCTTCCACAGACACACTGGGGGGGCATCTGCACCTGCCTTGAACTCCGATTCCTTGGACTGCCCAGGGCTGCACTATGTGGAAAGAGGGGTCACTAACAGAGGATGCTCAGCACTCTGGTGGTCGTCAAGCCTCTGGCTCTGACCTTTGCCTCCACTAGGTCAACTAGGCTTCCACGGCTGGTAGAGTCCCCTCTGTAATGGAAAAATTAAAAATGCTGCAGGATCCCCAGCGGCGGTAGGCAGCAGAAATGCTGTAGGTCCCCAAGCAGTGGTAGTGGGCCATGTGGCAGCAGGCAGCGGGCTTGAGAGCAGCCAGTCCCAAGCAGAGATGGCTGCCAGTCCCTGAGCGGTGGCTGGTCCCAGGCAGGGAGACACGTGGCGGGTTGGCAAGAGACAGAGACATGGATAGGCACGCCATGCAGAGTAAAGTTGAACATTTATTAGGTGGGTTATCGAGGGGAAGGAAAAGGGGGAGAAGAGGGGAAAGAGAAAGAGAGTAGGAAGAGAAGAGAGAGACAGAAGCGGGGGGGAAGGGGAGAAGTGGGGAGAGAGGCAGAAGCTGCCTCTCTGAGAGGAAAACAAAAGAGAGAGAGCTCAGGCCGGAAGCTGAAGATCAGCCTGCCTCAGCAGATGGGGCAGGGAGTGGGCATGGCTTGTCTCTTAAAGAGACAGAACAATCATTACACCCTCCCTCTCCTGTGTGGCTGGTAGCCACTCCATTACCCTGGGACCTGAATTCTAATTCTGCCTCACCCTCTTCCCAGCTGTATGATCTTAGGTAAGTCATTGAGCATCTCAGAGAGAAAACCTGTGATGGCCCCTGCCATACTCTCCAGTCTCAGGTATGAGTGAGAAACAAGGGACTTCAAGGGACACTTCAGCACCCATCTGGCACTGATTTCCCTCACTAGAGTGGGAAGATTATGGGAATCCGAGTCTCAGTGTTTTCTCTTCAGAAAGTTCTGTCTTGGCTACCACCTTCTGACCATGCTGCCACTGCCCTCCAAGTTGGTGACAATATCATGGGTAGGGAAAGGAAGGGTCAATTTCTGCTGTGTGTGACAGGACCCTGGAACCTTCTGGCCTTGGTCTGACCAAATTATACCTGGAAACCTCTCCCATAGGTCTGAGGAAATCTCTACCATAGGTTTGCTCGCTCCAGAAGGGACTAGTGATAAGCCACGAGGCCCCATGCCCCATATCACAGGGCACAGTGAAGCCAAGCTTTCCTAATCCAAATGCAAAGGCCAGTGTCACCCCAGGATGCTGGTCTAGTCCTGGTCCAGAGATACTACTGTGTAGCAGGGTCCAGAGGTCACCTTCAGTGGGATTCCAGGTTTGCCTTCCTTGAATAAAAAATATTCGGAGAAAGACAGTTGCGACAGAAACAGATACAGTTTTGGTTTTGTTTTGAAAAGGATACCTTATAAGTGATGAAGCTGGTGGAGCGCAAACCTAAACAACTCAACTGGTTCTAATGCACAAAGGATGGGGAAAAGTGTCATGTTTCACAAGATCAACTTTTTTCCCTCTCATCTGTATAGCATGAGCTTCTCGGAGCAAGTTCTATTAGGAGTAGTGCTAGATACAGCTTCTCACATCCTCTTTCTTCAGCATCTATCCTGGTGAGCTTTACCTGTTAACTTGATACAACGTAGACTTATCTGGGAAGGTAGACTCCACTGAAGAACTGCCTAGAGCAGATGGGCCTGTAAGCATGTCTGGGGGCGTGGGGGGGAGGCTTGATTGTTAATTGATGTAGGAGGCTCTGCCCACTATGGGTGCCATCATTCCCTAGGCAGGTGGTCCTGAACTGGGAAAGAAAATTAGCCTACAAACCAGATAGCAAGCAGCATCACCCATGGCTCCTGCTGTTCTTCATTGGCTGTGAAGTGAGTTCCTTGGTCAGAGGAATCCGAATTATGTAGTATAGACTAGCAAGCAGGCCTGCCTTTAAGTTTCTGCCTCCACGGCAACCTGGAATTGTGAGTCACATAAACCCTTTCTTCCTCGCATGTTGCTTTAAGTATCGCAGCAACGGAAATAAACTAGAACAGCATGGTGACTCTCCACCAGAGATGCACGTTTTTATATCATAAGGAGCCACCGGCCACCTTGGGACATGAGAGTACCTCTGTATCCAGGCCAGGGGTTGGATTTAGCGGGCTGCTGTTTACGTCTTCCAGCCTTCCTCTTTATCAACCGGTTTTTTATTGTTGTTTCCTACACTAATTTTAAAGATCCCCGAGACCTCACTCTCTACCTTACTCTCCTGCCTTACTGTAGCGTGATGCCTCTGATGAAGGCACAGTGGTGAAAAAAGACAGGCTGCTTTTCCAGACAGAAAGAGATATTCCAGGAAGATCCGCCCCCTGGGGTCTTCTCAGACTTGCATACTCTGGGGCTCCAGATCAATCCCCCTGAGTCAAAACTCCTGCATTAACTCTCCAGGGGACTCTGAGGGCACCCAGGTGAGAGCCACTGTCAGAGGCTGAGGACCAAGTACAATCAGGCAGTTCACAGAAACACGGCCAAATCTCAGGAGCACCTCACAGAAATCCCCCAATGCGCAGAGACCCTTGCTGGAGGCAGTTGCTATCCTTGAGGGTGGGGATGCTGGGAACAGCAATCCTGAACTCCTTTGGAATCTGGGTCTGGTTATACCTGTGTGTCCAGCAATCTGCACACTAAATATGAGCATCATGAGTTAGTAGGCTAAGCTCACTAATATTTGCTTAAATATGAAAACGCATAAGAGCATATGAGAGCTACAGGCATGCTTTCACCCGGAAGCCTCGTCACGCAGGAAGAACCTAGGGTTTCCCTCACATGCTCCAGCGATCTAAATGTTGGGCATTCTTGTATCCTTGGCTGGAGTGTTTTCACAAATTCAACCCAAAATGGCCTCAACCCATGACAGGCCAGGCTGGCTAATTAAAACCAGAGAGAAGCTGTTGACCCACACAGTTCAAAAGAACGCAGCCATTTTTGGTAAATGCGTCTGCTCTACTTCTGTGGTGAGGAAACCATTTCCAGAGGAGGAGGGGCCTCATCCAGTCACCAAAGAGGGCGTTCAAAACCTTCATCCTAGAGGATCCCAGGAAGGCAGGATAGAAATATAGGAAAGATCACTGGGAAGGGAGCCCTTCTCCGTGAAGTCTGGATGAAGCATCTCACCAGTATTCTAGCACAGTTAACGGCTGGACACCTGAAATTTTCTAGAAAGTTCACCAAAAAACTCCAGGGGAAGGGAGAGTCCTAAATACCTTATACAATTCTAGTGGTTCCTGGAATTACCTTATCAGATGTTAGCTCCATCGGCACCATCTCTGGAGCCACCCAGTAATCGCCATTATCAGGAGAAAAAAGAAGAGAGAAAGAAGGATTTCCCACCAATCTTTTCAGACGAAGTTCGAGAGCCATCAATTGCTGTCTGTCTACAGCTAATAGCAAGACAGTGACCCTTGCTTCTCCCGTGAGGAGCAGACTCAGGTATGTCCTACATTCTTCTGGGTGGCTCTTTTTCTCCTGACCCTCAGAATGAAGCCTGTACTAAAATCTCTATCTAATAAAACTCTGCAACTCTGCTTCAAGGTGGCTAGGCCTGAAATCCTTTTCTCCATCAGTCTCAAGTCTTTGGCCCAAGAGGAGCTCCCTAAAAGATCTGGGGGACTTTTCAGGCTGATGGAGGTGACAGCTCAGAGCTGTGACTGGGTCCCCTCACTGCTGATACCACTGAACATGTTTTATGTTAGTGTTGGGGTTGGGCTGGGGGAAGAACCTGGTGCCAGGGGTTTGTCAGGGGTTTGTGCACCACAGAATAGACTGTTTGTAGGACGGATTAGATTCAGATCTGCTTTTTATTTTATATTTGTGCTTGGGTTACATCTACCCTAGAATAACCTTGAATTCTTAATCCTCCTTCCTCTACCACCTCCTAGTGCTGAAATTTCAGGGGTGTAGATTCACCTTAAACTGCTCTTTTGAGGAAAATCTTGGCCCCGTTGGGAGCTCCATTACCTCCTTCTCCTCCCATGGTCTGTTCAGATAGTCAGCTCTCTGCACACACAGGCAAGCCTCCTCTGTATAGTTACTTAGGAGATTCATCCCAAATAATCACCTCCAAACACTGGCCAGACACTCTACCCCAGAGCAGATGAATGTCCATCCATCCCTTCTTCCTAGACTCCTCCAAGACTGTTCCTGGAGTCGTCCTTTATAAGCTTGCATCAATCCTAGACTTTGTTCCTCCATGACAGTGGAGTATCAGGAGGCCCTAAGAGCATGCCACAGTGGACTTTTGTAAGAGAGGTCAGGCAGAGGGGAGGGGTGGCAATTCCCTGGCTCCCACCTGCACCTTCAATGCCACAGTCTGCTCTTAGTCCCTTGTACCACAAGATTTGGAACCACTAGATTCTTTCTTAAAAATGGTCTGTGTTCTGAAGAAACTCACATTTTAGTCCCTCCAGAACTTACTCGGAAGGATAGTTTGAGGATTTAAATGGATTTTTTTTTACAGTTGTTTATCAGTGTTCTAAACTTTTGTTAGTATCTTTTGTTTTCTAAGTGACAACCTTATTGAGGTTCCATGCAATCCACCCATTTAGAATGGACAATTTTTTGGCTGTTGGACAGCATTCACCCACTTCCTGTCTCTATTGAGTCTCCTGTCATGGATACCTCATCTAAATGCAATCTCTAATGTGTGGCCCTTTGTGAATGGCTTCCTGCACCAGCAAACTGTGTTCAGGGATCACTCATGATATAGAGTGTATCAACACGTAACTTTTCAAGGCTGAATAATATTCTACTATATAGGCATACCATTCCTTACCTATTAGTTAGCTGGCAGATGTTTGGGGTATTTCTACCTCTCACAGGGATGATGCATACCGCCATAAACATTTGCATGCGACGTGCCTTGATATGGCTTTTTGCAGAACTCCACACAGTTTTTCCATAATGACTTTCTGGATTTACTCTCGCCATCCATGAATAAAGGTACATTTTCTTCATGCCCTCACTTACACGTTTGTCTCTTTCTAATCACCATAGTAATTGAGGTGCAGTGGTACCTGGCTGTGGTTTTGATTTGTGTTTTCCTGGCTATTAGTAACTTTGAAAACTTTTTTTTTTAGATTTATTTATTTATTATGTATACAACATTCTGCCTCTATGTATGCCCACACGCCAGAAGAGGGCACCAGATCTCATTACAGATGGTTGTGAGCCACCATGTGGTTGCTGGGAATTGAAGTCAGAACCTCTGGAAGAGCAGCCAGTGCTCTTAACCATTGAGCCATCTCTCCACTTTTTACACTTCTGTTGGCCATTTGTACATCTTCTTCTGAGAAATGGCTACTTAATCCTTTGCCCACTGTCTTAGTTAGGGTTTTATTGCTATGAAGAGACACTATGACCATGGCAACTCTTACAAGGGAAAACATTTAACTGGGACTGGCTTACAGTTCAGAGGTTTAGTCTTTTGTCACAGTGGGAAGAAGCATGGTCATACATAAGCAGACTTGATGCTGGGGAGGTATCCGAGAGTTCTACCTCTGGATCAGCAGGCAGCAGAAGAGAGAGAAAGGCACTGGTCCTGCCTTGAGCATTTGCAAGCTTGAAGTCCACTTCCCCAAGTGACACATTTCCTCCAACAAAGCCACACCTCCCAACAGTGCCACTCCTTATGAGCCTATTCAAACTGTCACATCTACTTTTGAAAATTGGGCTATTTGCCCTTCTGTTGTAAGTGACTTGAGTTCCTTTTATTCTTAGAATAGCAACCCTCTGCAGTGTAGGGCTTCGGTGGTTTGAATGACTCCTGTAAGGCTAGATACTTGAATGTCTGGTTCCCAGTTGGTGGACTATTTAGGAAGGATTAATAGGTGTGGCCTTGGAGGAGGTGCATCATTGGTGGTGGGCTTTGAGGTTTCAAAAGACCACACCAGGTCCATTTCCTGATTTTTCTGCTTTAGCGGAGATCACTGAATCTGTGCACTACTTTGGGGGGCATGTGCACTCTGACCATATCCATTCTTTCAATACATGAGCACAAATATTTTCCACTTATCCATGCCTTACTCAGCGTCTCTCATCAATGTTTTGCCTTGTCTACTGCAGGGATTTTCTTTCTCTTTAGTTAAATTTCTTCCTGGATAAGGGTTTTGGTAGATGTAAATGGATTTTTTCCTATTTTTTTTTCAGATAGTGAAGTGTGCAGCTATGTTTCTGAATCCTGTATGTTGATTTTGCAGTTTTTAACTTTATCAAAATTGTTTATTAGTTCTAACAGTTTTATGACAGCGTCTTTGGGGTGTTCTCTATGTAAGATCAGATCCTGGACAAACAGGGACAATTTGGAGGCCTCAGTCACCTCAGCTAGGACTTCTATCTCTAAGACAGATGTGTTGAAAATGGCACCCATGCTTTGCACCATCTCTTAGCAGAATTGCTTTCTATTTTCTACTCAGTTTTACCCTCAAAAACACCAACAGCTAGAACCACTCTGTGATCAAGAAAGCCTGTGTCTGGGTATATGCACAAAAGAGATGAAATCAAAATACCAAAGGATTATCTTACGGCACTACTATTCACAAAAGCCAAGGTACAAACCAGCCTATGTACCCAGCAAAGAAGAGACGATTAGAACATCACGGGGAGTACATGCAATGGAATGCTGTCCAGCAATAGAAGTGGGGGGGGGGTTTCTTTGTCACTGTGGCAAAATTCGTTGAACATGGAGGATATTATGTGAATCAACGTAAGCCACTCACAGTAAGGCAAGCATCTTGCATTCTCACTCACAGGTCGCGTGCTATCTAGGCTTTTGTCAAGTTGACACAACCATAGTCATTTTGGAAGAGGGATCTTCAATTGAGAAAAGTCCCCCCCCCCCCGCTAGACTGACCTGTGGTGCACTTTCTTGTTGATGATTGATATGGGAGCAGGGACATCTCTGTGTGTGGCAGGTGGTCCTGGGTGCTAAAAGATACCAGGCTGAGAAAACCATGGGGAACGAGCCAGTAAGCAGCACCCTTCCATGGTTCTGCCTCAGCTCCTGCCTCCAGGTTCCTGCCCTGTTTGAGTTCCTACCTTCTTCACTCAGTGATGGACTTTCCTAAGTGCTGTGACTGGAAGCTGAGACTTTGCCCTGTGGCTTTTGGTCACGGTGTTTCATCATAGCAACAGAAACCCCACTGAAGACATGTAGGATCTTAAAAAGTTGAACTTTTAAGAGAATTAAACCAGTTTTGGAATGACAGACGTTGCATGTTTTCTCTATGCAGTTGCTACATTTTATATAGATGCACGCAATTGTGCAGGTGTGTATGCATTGAAAGTAGAAGCAAAAACTGTCACAATGGAAACTAACCAAAGTTAGGAGAGAGGAGTGGGACTCGTGGGACCGTACTCAGTATATAACACATACCTGTGTGGAATGTCATTTTGCAACACAGTATCAAGTATGATGAACACATACAATGATTTTTTTTCAGAGGTAACCTCTCAGAAGTTGAGAGTATAATGATTGTAAGAGACTGAGGTGGTTAAGGGATGCAGACACACTGGCTAGAGAAACATTTCAAAAGCCTTACTCGATGACAGGGACAGTATAGCATTACTCGGGAAAATGTACAAAATATGATGCCTGGCGAGCCCATGACCCTCCAGCAAACAGGGTGTGATTGGAGGGTCCTGGAGACGCTCCTGATCCGTCTAATAGACTCCTTTTCTAGTTTCATTTCCCGACTCCTCCTGGCCTGCTTTTTCCTTTAGCTCTTTCTGCTGCCACTACCGTATGCAAATACTTGACCCTCCAAATCCCAGATCCAGAACTTTCTAATCTCAAGCTGGGTGCCCTTCAGTTCTCTGAAGAGCTGGTTTCTAAAGTTCAGCATCTGCACCCTTTCTGTGAACATAACATTTCAAGTTTGTTTTTCAGAATGTCTTAGAGTCTGCAGTTGGTCTGCTGTGCCTCCTGCCTGCCAAGCCTGGAGGCTTCTTCACTCAGATCGCTTCTCTCATCTCTTCTTCCTCATTCTCCCACACTGGCTCTGAGCCTCGAACCTCTGCAGTCCCAGCTCTACTCAAGGCCAACACTTCTGCTAGCAAAGCTCTTTGGTTTATTCCTGCTCTCTGGCTTGTTTCTGCTGCCCCATGTCACTCCCACATCTCAGTTCCTTCTTTCAGGTAGAAATCCACCTAACCTTTCTGTCCCAGCTCCTCGGGAAAGAAGTGCTGTGTGCACATCACTTCTCGTTCACGGCAATGTCCCCTCTGCTGCTACTCCACTCCCTACAGCAGCCAGGCAGTAGAAATGGGTGCTACCAGAATCTAGGGTCAGGATGTGGCGTGGTTCTTAAACCTCAATGTGTTTTAGTCTTCTCACCAGAAAGAGATATTGCTTGGGTTCCTAGGACTTGGGCTGCAGTGTGGTTGGGGGATAGAGTGCTTACTGAGCAACTTCTGCCAAATGTGTCCTCCCCCTTTCCCTCCTTTCCGTGTCTCTCCCTCTCTCTCTCTCTCTCTCTCTCTCTCTCTCTCTCTCTCTCTCTCTCCCTCTCCTTCTCCTCACCCTGCTGAACATCCTCAGGAAAACCAGTGTCCCTTCACTCCCCTCCTTCTGGAGTCAACAAGCGCTGCTTGGAAAGTTTCTCAGGTGTTGGTCCTTGGTTGCCTCCCTGGCTTCCTTCCTCAGGTGTCTCCTTCCCAAGCCAGCAACCCCACCTCACATACCTGAGAGTCTCAGCTCCCTTCAAGCCTCAGGGAGCACCTTCTGCCTTGGGCCTGGACTTGGTTCTGAAAGACCTACCTCAGAGTCTACACCAAGCCAGATAGTTAGGGCTTTCTCCATAGGCGGAGCTGACTGGCTTCCAGGTCTTGCTCTGACCCCCCCACCCCCCAATTTTTGTTCCCTTCCCTTCCCCACTGCTAGTACCCCAATTTCTAAACTTCAGCTTTTAACCTTCCCAGAATATTCCCCTTCAGGTGTTTTATCCCCTTGTCTTTCCTGGAAGGGACTTTCAGCCTTATGGAAAATGTCTCTTGCTTTTTCCTCTGCTGCCGAAAATCTTCCTGTCAAGTTCCACACACCTTTGGTTTCCCACCGAGAAAGTCCTTGTTGCTGATAGCCCAGGAAAGCCTGCCTTAAACCTGAGTGGCAAATAACAAGAATGACATTTCTCTTTCTCTTGCCACAGTCTCTCTCATTCTTGGAGGCCACATATGCCCCTGCATACAACATACTGTCCTGGGTTCCCTCTAGGACTCAGTTGCTCACTGAACAGGCACCCCTACACCACACACACACACACACACACACACACACACACTCACTCACTCACTCACTCACTCACTCACTCCAGGTCTTCCTTGCATGGTGTATGGAGCCAGTTAGAATGGCTAACATCAGGAGGTGTCCCCGACCTGGGATCTTCCTCTGAGCTGTAGTCTCCTGTGACCTGCTCTGTACTGTAACTTTCCCTTGTAGCCACTTGATCCTTCCAGTGGACTCTGTGAGCCTTGGAAGACAAGCCTCATCTTTTTGACCTAACACCCAGAACAGCCTATCTTCCACCAAAGCAGCCTACTGTGGAGCAGGTACCTAAGTACCTTGTGTGGCTCTGCTGAAGGCCATCAGCTCTAGGGAAGACTTGTCCCCACCTCTTTACTCCCAGTTGAAGAGGTGGGAAGCAATGCTAAGACCAGCACGTACTTCCAGCAGCCCGGCTGTGCCCCCTGCCTCCTCCTCCCTGCCCCAGCTCTCCTCATCTCAGGGCCTCCATTTGCCTCTGACCTGCGATGTTCCCCAAATCCAGTGAGTGTAAGGGCAATAGCACAGGCTGCTCACCCATTTGGCTTCTCTGTTTCATCTTATCTGCTGCAAATGCTGGGCTTCTGTCCTCTAGGACCTTGCTTGAGGCTGGCATGATGGACAGGCCCAGGAAACCTATCACAGATGCAGTCTTGACCCCCACCAGGACCTCTTATGACAGAATCTGGCTTTAAGCAAAATCCAAGGTGATTTATGCACATGGCAGTCTGAAGGGATCTGGGTCAGGAACCTCTTTTATTCACTGGGCCTCCTCATCCCAGAAACTGGCTTCACATGCCATGGCTGGGCCTGCAGCCAGCTCCCTGCCCCTCCTATAGCTTTCCCTCCAAGTGTCCCAGTCTCCCAAGTGTCCCAATCTCCCAGGCCGCTGACTCACATAGGAGGCCCCTGGCCCATGGCCCAGCTCTGAGAGCCTTAACAGTCACTTTTGGCTCGTGTCCTCAAGCACCAAGGCACAAGGAGATGGCCACTCCTGCCTCTGACTCCCCCAGGCTGTGTATGAACCACATTCTCCTCAATCATGAGTCAGACACATGGGGTGTGATCCTGGCCACACTACTTACCAATGGTGTGGCCTTGGGCACACCACTCGTGCTCTGGGGTTGCAGCTTCCTGGCTACAAGGTGATGTTAATGACTATAGATCCTCACAAGGTATTTGTGGGACATAACAAAGGTTTCTGTGCCCCCCGCCAAAGATGGTAGGAGCTGGGAATATATTTTCTCAAGGTTCACAGCCCCTGCTCTCTTAGAGAAACTGGTTGGGATGGGTTATGATCTACCCCCACTCCCTCCCACCCCCCGTTCTTGTCTTTCTTCAAGCACCCACTGTGGCCTTTCCAGCTTCCCTAAATCACAGAATCTTTTAGCCAAAAGAGGCTGTAGAGGGTAGCACCCATACCCACCTCCACCCACCCCATCCCACCCCACCCCATGCCCACGGACACTGTGTTCTAGACAAGAAACTGAAGCCTGACTTGCCCAATGTTAAGGCCGCAGAGGTGGAGATTTGAACCCAGGGTCCTCGCTCAGATACCCTGGCTTCCACATGTCCATAGCAGCCTGCAGTGACTACTGATGACCAGTACTGGCCAGACAATGGTGGACAGACTTGAAAATATAGATCAACAGGATGAAGAAGTCCCCTGACACCCAGCTCTACCCCCATGGTCATCAGGAGCAGACGACCAGGAGGGAATACTCACTGGCTGTGGTCACCAGGGGCTGTGATGGGGTGTAAGGGACAAAGGAACTGTATTTTGTTGGGGCATCCCATGAACTGTACACATTGGTCAACTCATAAAATATGGTCTAAAAACAGCCTATTTTTACTCTGGGTAAATCTGGTTTCAATTTGTAAAAATGCAAGCTTAAAATGACATATAAGCCACTTTCCTGTCCGTGACAAAAGACCTGGAAAGGAGCGGTTTAAGGGGGGAAGGGAAGTCACGGCAGCAGATGTGAGGGCAAAGGAGCTGGTTGGTCACAGCGCATCTGCCGACAGGCAGCAGAGAGCACTGGATGCTGGTGCTCGGTCCACAACATCCATGGGACGCGGTTGCCATATTTAGGGTGGGTCTAACAACCTTACCGGTCTAATCTGGATAATCCCTCACAGACATGCCCAGAGTTTTGTCTCTTCTGTGATTCTAGATCCTGTCAGGCCGACAGCTAAGATCAGCCACGACAGCGATGTGACTATAACATGGTGATTGAGTGTCCCAGGTCCCCAATCTGAAGCAATACCTGGAGGTGGCAGAACCATTGTGAAATGTGGCCTGGGGCGAAGAAGCCTTAGAGGACGTGCATTTAAAGGGAATGTTGGGGGTCGCTGTCCCTTTTGGTCTTTTCCTTTCCAGCTGCCAATGGGTGAGCAGTTTTCTCCCCAAATTTTCTACAAGATCTTTTATATTTTTCCTTTTATTTTTGTTTTTCAAGACAGGGTTTCTCTGTGTAACAGCCCTGTTTGTCCTGAAACATGCTTTGTATGCCAGGCTGTCCTCAAACTCACAGAGATCCACCTACCTCTGCCTCTCCAGTGCTGGGAATTAAAGGCGTGCGCCACCAATGCCCAGCAAGTTCTTTTCATTTTTTTAGACCGGGTCTGACTAGGTAGCCCTGGCTATCCTGGAACTTGCCATATAACCCACTCTTACCTTGAGCTCACAAAGATCCACTTGCCTCTCTGGTGCCAGGATTAAAGGTGAGCATCACCACACCCAGCTTTTGTAAAGTTCTTAATCTCCTGTATTTTGTTATAACAACAAAAAGAAAACTGTTGCAGCGGTGAACATAATGACCTTGAAAACCAAAAGGCCCATGCTAAGGCCTCAGGTTGGGTCAGAGCAGAAAGTGGACTCTCCTCCTGAACTTGACACCCTGAAACTAGCATGCTCTAACCCAAAACTGGCCCCACCCACATCTCTGAGGGGCCTCGTCAGCATCTTAGCCTGGCCGCCACCATCAGAGCTCAGACTGCTCTTTTGCCCTGAGTCACCAGGCCGGATTCCTCATGTCCCTTCCTCTCCCAGGTCTGGGTATCTATTCGCTTGCCACACCTGTATGACACCCGCCACACCCAGCCACACCTCAGCATGGTCATTGTGTCCCTAGACTTAGGATCCTGATACCTGTTGGATCATTCCTTCAAGGGCCTGCAAACTCCAGGACGGCCTCCACACAGCGGGGGCAGTAAACCACACCTCTTCCCTCCCTGGGGACCCCTGCCTTCTTGTCTCAGATCTAGCACTGAGCTAAGCACATAATCTCTGTGGAAGAGTTGGTGTGGGGTAAGTGTTGGTATTTAGATATCTGTACTGGCTGCCACCGAGAGCACCTCCTGTGCACATTCACTATGTTCCTCCTGTCTCTTTCCCTCTCTCTCTCTTTCCCTTTTTCTATCTCTCCCCCTCTGTCTCTCCCACTCTCTCTCTTTCTCATCTGCCACTCTAGTCCCCAGAAACCAGTCTCCTCTGCCCTCCTATCTGCGCCTTCTCTCTCCTCTTCCAATAAACCTCCCATGTGAGCCCTGCTGCATGGCGTGACTTCTCTTGGCAGCGCTTTTTAAATGACCACAGTGAGAAGCAGAGCAGGCAGAAGAAGAGATGTCAGGATAGGTGGGGATCACTGAATCCTCAAATCTCAAAACTCTCTCCTCCCTTCAGTGAGCAGGGATTTTGTCCCCATGCAGCTACTCCACCTGATGAGAGCTCTGAACTGCCAAGTTCCTGCCTTATATTTAGTCGTGGTTTTCTTTCCAGCCTCCTTTTCTGCCCGCAGAAGACAGAGACCCAGCTGTCCCTGACTCACTGAGTCTTCTTTCCCTGTGGCCTGAGCAGTTATTCTCTGCTACGGAGCCAGGGCAGGGTCCCCTGCTCGTCTGGCTGGGACAGATACCTCGTTTGTTCACTTTAGTTCTTGTCCTTAGCTCAGGGATACTTTAGCTTAACTACAGTCACCACCCCTGTTGACTCAGGATGAACTCGTGGTTACGAGAATCCTCCCATGGTGCTGCCGAGGCTGGGGCCTCCTCAGCACGTTTATAATGTCATCCCTTCTGGGAGCTCTTAGAAGGGATGGGACATTAACAGTCCGACCTCAATATGGTCTTTTGGCCACTACAGGTGTTCTTTGGACACCCTAGGTAGCAGCATTACACTTTGCTGGACAGGGACCTCACAGATCACACAGCGTTTTCATAGATCTAGGGCAGCCAGAGCTATGTAGAGAACCCTATCTCAAAAAAATCAATATAAAACAATATTTTGTTGTTGTTTTAAGCCAAGTATAGTGGTGCACACCTCTAATCCCAGCACTTGGGAGGCAGAGGCAGGCAGATCTCTGTGAGTTCAAGGCCAGCCTGGTCTACATAACAAGTTCCAGGACAGCCGCAGCTACTTACATAGTGTGAGACCCTGTCTTGAAAACAAAGCAAACACAAAGTAAAAGAGATGGTAACCAGGGTAGAAAGTGGCAGCCTCCAGATCCCATGAACTCAGGTAGCACTCCAACGCCTGGCCATATTGCTCTGAGGTAGACCCTTTCTCAGTGAGTCCCTGCCTCCTAAGCCCTTCACTTGCTACGTATATGCAAGCGTGCTTGTAGAATGCAAGCAGACCTGCAGACAGGTAGGGAAAAAGCTGCTGTCCCTCTGCATGCGGCACGGGGGTGATCCTGGCATGTGGGTGCCAGGCCTCAAACCCTGCCCTGTACAAAGCCACTCTCCATCTCCAGGGAACCCTCAGCTGAGCTGCTACCTTGAGAATAAGGTGTACAGCTGGACTGGAGAGGTATGGGGGCTCTGTGTACAGTTCCCACTGTCTCTGTTTTAGAGAAAGTATAAAACTGCTTAAGTGTTCCCAAGTCTCTAACCCATAGAGAGAGCAATGACAGCTCTGACCTATGACCCAGAAAACAGCTCCTATATACACAGCATCTATGCGTGACTTTTGCAACCATAAAGACTCCATGGCTTCACCACCCAGAACACCGTCCCGTCAGTGTGGTACCCATTCTCAAAAGGCCCCTCAGGTTCCTCACTACCTCAGAGCCCCGTCCTGGAAGGAGGTCCATGTCAGAGTTGTCCTGGAGGGAGATAAAACCCTATGTGACTCCAGGCCATGGGACAAAGCTTCTTATACAAAGAGACCACTGACTCAGCTGGACTTGACCTCTAGATGATGAAAGAGCTTTGACGTGGAGTTCAAGTTTGCTTGGATGTAAATGGACCCCTGTGACACTTGAGACATGCCGATGCCAACACCCTCTCCCCTTGCCCTACAGCCTGCCCTTCCCTTCCCCCTGCTCTCCTAGGCTTCTCTCGCTATTTGGTGCTCTTTGTCTAGAGTTATTCAGGAAATATTTACTTGTGAGTTAGTTATACAAGCCACTTTAAGCATTTTCCTTGAAGTGCTGCCTATGAATAGGACAAACAAGCTTCAATTACACAATGATACACGACTGCCTCCAAATGAGCGGTTTGCGCTGCAACTCTTATTGGCAAAGATGCGATTGGTGGGGTGTGTGGAGTATCCCAAATCTCATCAAACCTGAATGGAAAAGGATTCCATGCTCTGAATGGACCACTTAGCCCAACAACTCTGACAATTATTCTCTGTCTATTCTAAAGCACTGAAGACTGATGAAGTCAGGGAGATTACTGACCCCAGCAGCCCTGCTGAGAAACCATTAGGCCTGTTGCCATGGAGACCAAAGACTCTGAAGACTGGGAAAAACCTCAGAGGAAATCAGTGAGCCATTTGTGGAAAAGCAATCATGGTCCCGCTGAGATGAGGCCTGAGTTACTTCCAGAGACCAGGGAGGCACTCGAGGCTGGTGAGCAACCTGAAGATGAAGAGCCCCGCTGCCTCATCCCAATCCAGAGGAATTCCATCTTCAATCGTGCCATGAGACACAAACGCAAGTCCAGAGGCAAGTCTGAGCAGAGCGCCAGTTACCAAGCAGGTCAGTACCGGGGACAAATGTCACATGAACTGCTGATGTTCAGAGTCTCATTAAATGAAAGGAGACCCAAAGGCACTGATAATGGTCAAGGTTGGGTCCAGTGAGGTGGAATTCTTGAGGTCATTTTCCCATAAAGAATTTACTTTCCATAATAGGACATCATGTCCTTTTCAGAGAAAGGGTCACCTTGGGTTATACGACATGACAGGCTTCTCCTGAAGGGACACAATGAAGTCATATATGTATGTCTTCTAGTAGGGAGATGGCAGTGTCCGCATCCTGGGTCATTTGGGAACACAAATTTCCTTACTGGTGTCAGTCTAACCTGCCTTGTGCTGTTCCTGCGAGTGTCGGGGTTTCTGTTGCCGTGAATATACATGAGGTTAAAACCTTGGGAGGGGGTCTTTGGAGTGGGACCCCTGACTCTCTTTCGTTGGTTCTGGTACGTTTCATCTGCTCAAAATACATACTTGTTGAGCAGAATAAAGTTCAGAAACTTCTGTCCTGATACAATGGTGAACACCTTTCCGTGGGGCTGTCCGCAGGACTCTGAAGGGACTGTGTTGGGACTGCAGAGTGTGGGATGGCTTCCCAAAGCCTGGGCATGGCAGCTAGCCTCAGAAAGTGTGCCACCCCTAGTGTGTTGGAGGTCCAGCTCAGCGTCAGGACCAGGGGCTTTGCTGGCTATTCAAAAACAGCCATTAAACCCTGTATTGTAGCGGTTCTCAACCTTTCTAATGCTGCGGCTGTTTAATACAGTTTTTCATGATGTGGTGACCCCCCCAACCATAAAATTGTTTTTGTGGCTACTTCATAATTGTAATTTTGCTACTGATATGAATCATAATGCAAATATCTGTTTTATGATGGTCTTAAGCAACCCCTGTGTTCAACTCCCCAAAGGGATCACAACCCACAGGTTAAGAACCACTGCTGTGCTGGTTATTTAATAGCCTAAAGTCAAACTACCCCAATACAGAGAGACATACTGTCATTTCTCTTGATTGTGGGGATGGCTGGGGGGCTCCCCTCACCAAGACAGTGTACCTGGTCTCCACAGCCTGCTGGTGGCTTATGAGACTGGGAGGTGGGGACAGCCTTGTCCAACACTCTGTTTCAGTCTTGGGGTCTCAGTTAGAAGGCTCCCTTGCACCCCACGTGCATCTCATCTTCCCACAGTCTAGACATTGGTTTTCATGCAACAGAGGACCCTGGAGAGCCAGGACAGAAGCCTTCAAACCCTGGGAGGGCTAGTCTCAGCTTCATGTGGTCATCACAGCACACATGGCCAGTCCAGGAAAAAAAAGGGGGGTGGGGGAGACCCTGACTCTACCGCTTGAGGGTGGGAATATTTGTGTCTGCAGTCTATCACGGACACTGAGAGAGTCCTGGGTCCAGATAGAATGGATATAGAAACGCAATACCTAAAATACCACCGTTGCAGAAACTGGTATTCAAGGTCATTTTAAACCTTTCAGTGGGCATATTAAAAATTACAAAGAGGGGCTGGAGAGATGGCTCAGCGGTTAAGAGCACTTGCTGCTCTTGCAGAGGACCCAGGGTTCAGTTCCTTATACCCGTATGGTGGCTCACAACCATCCATAACTCCAGATCCAGGGAACCTGATGACCTGTTGTGACCTTTGTAGGCACAGGCATTCATGTGATGTATGTACCTACATGCAGCCAAACACTCATACACATAATATAAGTAAATCTAAAAGGTTTTTAGTAACAAAGAAATGAATAAGGTTTATTGTAATAATATGTCTTATTAAATACAATAATATGCTGGGTGATGGTGGCATACACCTTTAGTCCCAGCACTAGGAGGCAGCGGTAGGTAGACCTCTGAGTTCAAGGCCAGCCTGGTCTACAGAGCAAGTTCCAGGACAGCCAGGGATACACAGAGAAATTAAAAACAAAAACAATCATTTCCAAAATATTGTCCTATGTCCTATAGTTAATAATTAGTATAAAAAGTATCAGTGACCCAGGCACAATATATATGTATATAAATGTACATGTATATATAGATGTACATGTGTGTTATAAATGTACACGTGTATATAAATGTACATGCATGTATATAAATGTACGTGTGTGTGTAAATGTACATATATGTATAAAATGCACATATATGTATATATAAATGTATACGTATGTAATCCCACACATATATAATTCCACACATCTATAATCCTAGTAATAGACAGGAGGACTGGGAGTTTGAGACTAGTCTGGCTACATAATGAGACGAGGCCTTATAAAAATAACTTATCAGTGAGCCAGGTCCTTTGTGTACACCGTCTTTGAAACCTGTTGAGCATTTTATAGCGCAGTCCTTTGTGTTCACTCGCCAAATCTTCACGGGAAATAAATACTTGATCTGGATTTAGATCTCATAAAATGTACAGTCAAAAAAGTAAATTTACATACCCAAATTGTTCCAAATATTCTTAGTTTTCCCATCATCAAACCGCCGCTCTGTTTCCATGTTTGGATTTAAGTCGAAGGAAATGTAAAATGCAATTCTCCAGCCACACCAACCGTATCTCAAGTATGTAAGAGCCACTCATGGACAGTGGCTGCCCTATTGGACAGAGCAGGTGTGTAGGGTATAGAAAAATACATGTAGCTGCCTGATCTGGGGCCACAGGGTCCTTCTGTGGTGGGAGGCAAGGCAGGTATATTCATTAGCTTCCCACTGTTGACAAAATATTCAAGATACATCAACTGGACGGAAGAAAAGTGTCCTAGGGCTCACAGCTCCAAGAGGGTTCAGTCAAGGCTTTTCAGGCTGTCCTGCTTTGGCCAGAGATGAGGCAGGGTATTTAGATGGTGGCCAGGATGTTGGGAAAGTGAGGAAGACCCAGTCAGAGAGAGAAGGAGGGTCCAAGAAGAGATAAGCCTTCCAGGAGATAGCCAATGGCCAGCTTCTTTCCCACGCCCCACCTCCTCCTGTGTCCATCAGCTCCCAATAGCACCACCAGCTGGAGACAAAACTTGTAACACGTCAGCCTCTAGGGACATTTCATCCACCTGAAGGTGGCAGAGGGCTGTGTCCTGGAGGAGGGTGAAGAGGGTGACAGAGGAATGAGGAGAGAGCCCGTAGCTTCCCTTAGCCAAACCTGAGGACACAAATGGAGACTAGAGCAGGATCACCCCCTTCCCTGTCACCTACAACAGTGCGGCTGGTGCTCAGCCCACAGATAAGTCAGTCTCGTTAGAGACAGTTTGGTGACTAAAGTGACTCCTCACTCCTCTCTGGAGTTAACTGAGATTCCCCGACCCATGGCCCAGCGGGAACCCCGGCTCGGCTCCACTGCACAGGATGGCAGAGGCACCAGGAGCAGACAACACACTCTCGGCCGTCAGGCTTCTCTGACCTGTGCCCCGAGGACAGACGAAGACAGCAGGCACGCTGGGCTCACCATGCAGACTGGAGCTTGAAGGCACAGGACTTTCCCCTATGTCATCTGCTGAGAATGTGTCTCTTGTGAACCCTACTACAGCGGCAGCAACACTTGTCCACTGGGGTGATGGGACATTCTAGACCTGCTGTGATTGCCCATTGATTAGGACTAAGAGATTAATTAATCTAATTGAGATTAGATGTGAAGGTGTTCACAAGCTACAAATGTTTGTCCAGGAGAAGTGAGCTCACAACGGAAGCTTTGTGGTCCTCGAAATACCAGCCAGGCTCACATGTGAGCTTGCTATTGTTTCCAGTGCCCACCCCCCCCACTGTGTGTAAGTGTGTATGTACACATATATGAAGTTGCTGGTATCTTAGTTAAAAGGTCCATGGCAATGACATCCCAGATCATCAAATACCACACAAGGCATAGCAAATATCCTTTTGGAGAGTGAGAAGAGAGGCCACCCTTACTCTACCTTCTTCTTGTGGTGACAGTCACTACTGTCACTCACGGATCTTCCTGAAAGGGGAGAGATGCATATTTTCTAACTTGCTCCATTTTTTAAATGCCACAGATTCGTCAGAAAGTGGGAAATCTGTAAATGAACCCTTGGCCTTGAATCTGCCCGGGGGAGGAGTGTCTCCCTGGAGAACACCAACACAGAGGGTCACAGGAGCCCAGGAAGCCAGGTGAGCCATGCAAGCCTAGGAGGGTCTGGGACTGAGGGGCATGGCAGGCACCCACCGACTCTTCTCAGAGCTACAGGGAGTTGCTTGTCATTTTTGTTATTTTGTTTTGATTTGAGACAGGATCTCATATAGCCCAGGCTGTCCTCCAAAAATCACTAGATAGCCAGAGATTATTTTGGCGTGTGTATGTGCGTGTGTGTGCGCGCACACATGAACACTCCTGCATAAGTGACTTGCACAAGTCAGTTCTCGCCTTCCTCTATGGGTCTCAAGGATTAAATTTAAGCTGTCTGGCTTGCAAAGCAAGTGCTTATACCTGCAGACCCAGGACTTGAACTCCTGATCTTCCCGCCGCTGTCTCCCTAGTGCTGGGATTACAGACAGGATGCACTACCACAGCAGGTTCTTGTGGCGCCGGGGTTGAAACCCAGGGCTCCTACATGCCAGATGGCCACTCTAACACCTGAACCGCACTCACAACTGCTTGTTTTGATTTTCCCTTACAATGTCTTGGCTGCTTGTGTGTACTTTTTTTTAACTCACAATTTTCTTTTGTAAAAAACTATTCTATCACAAAATAGGAATTTGGGGATATTATGCATACTGGGGATTAGAAAAGGAATATTATGGTTCCACCACCCTAGAGAGGCTTAAATAAACTTCGCCTGTGTTTGGTCTTTTTCCTGTGCATTTTATGCATCTTATGCATGCTTTCTCTCCATCAGATAGAGTCTACTCTTCGTTCTGTTTTCTGTCTACTCATTTATCACAAACAACGTTTAAAATCGTTTTCTATACATATGTGGTCCAGTCAGCCATACCATGTGCTGTAGGGTGATGGGACTTTAATTTATTCATTGTGCTCTTATTTGTAGGGTATTTGCTTATTGTACCAGTTAGAATTGAATTTAGCTCTTGCCATAGTTAGGGTTACTATGGCTGTGATGAAACATCATGACCAAAATCAATTTAGGGAGGAAAGGATTTATTTGACTTACACTTCCAGATTGCTATTTGCCATCAAAGGAAGTCAGGATAGGAACTCAAAGCAGGGCAGGAACCTAGAGGCAGGAGCTGATGCACAGGTCATAGAGGGGTGCTTCTTACTGGCTTGCTCACATGGCTTGCTCAGCCTGCTCTTATAGAACCTAGAACCACCAGCCCAGGGATGGCACCATTCACCATGGGCTGGGCCCTTCCTCATTGGTCACTAATTAAGTGCTGTATAGACTCACCTGCAGCCAGATCTTATGGAGGTAATTTTTTCACTTCTTTTTTAAATTTTATTTTATGTTCATTGGCATTTTGTCTGCGTGTATGTCTGTGTGAGGGTCTCAGAAGCCCTGGAACTGGAATTACAGACAGATGTGAGCTGCCGGGTGGGTGCTGGGAATTGAACCTGAGTCCTCTGGAAGAGCAGACAGTGCTCTTAACCACCTAGCCATCTCCCCAGCCCTGGAGGTATTTTTCTTAATTGAGGTTCCCGCCTCTCAAATGACTTCAGTTTGTGCCCAGTTGACATAAATCTATTTAGCATACTCCTTATAACCAAATACCACATGACCCAGTTCACCACAGTGGGTGTCTACTTGGCTTCTGTATAAAAGAAGTCTGAAGATCATGACTGAAGTTCCTTCCTGCCTTCAGGGATCTGGGCTCTTTCTGGTATCTACTCTGCCATCCATGAAGATGACTGCCAGAGCTCCAGCCATTACAGCCACAGGTTCATTACAGCCACAGGTTCAGGAGGGAGAATAGGAGGGGTGGATGGTTCCTGTCAGCTCTCCGCCTTTCTTTTAAGAGGTTTCCTTGATCCCACCGACACTGCTTACATCTCATGTAACATGGCTAAAACCATGTTATGTGACACTTCTGAAAGTGTCAAGGACATTGGGGAAAACATCTTTTCACGGCAGTTCTGTTTCTGTCCCTCGGTGCCCTGGGGCTTCTCCACTCCATTGTGGCTTCTCAGTTCTGCTCTAACACACGATGGCCCTGAAGACCATGAAGGTGAGTGGTCTCACTGGCTCTCCATTTGCTTTCCGGGTGGTGCTCATTCAGGTCATTTGCCCATTCTTATTTTTTGTGTTTGTAATTCTTATATGTTACATAAAAGAATCCATGGCCAAGCCAGGCATGGTGATCACGTCTGTAATCTCAGGACACAGAGGCAGGAGCATCGCAGTGGATTCAAAGCAACCCTGACCTACACAGTGAGTTCCAAGGCAACCTGGGCTGAGAGTGAGAACTGGATCAAAAAAAAAAATCCAAAATGAAACAAAGGCTCTTGTCCTGAGATGCGCATTGCATACTTACACCCATGTATCATCATTTTCTTGTCTTTTCGTGAGCATAGAGTTTTAATTTTGTTGACAGCAGCTTATCAATATTGTTCTCTCA
Source organism: Ondatra zibethicus (assembly GCA_004026605.1). NCBI lineage: Eukaryota > Metazoa > Chordata > Mammalia > Rodentia > Cricetidae > Ondatra > Ondatra zibethicus. Next base: position 367,740 of record PVIU01000129.1, read on the forward strand.
TTGCTCATCGCTGTATTTGCTGTCTAACAAATATCGAACTTCCACAGGGCCGTTCATACCTTGAGCTCTGCATTTCTGTCTTGCGGTCTACATGGCCATGCAGCTGCTTCAGTGCCGTTGACATAAACTGCCTTTGGCTCCTGTCAATGGATGACATCCGTGCCTTGCCATACTTTTATTTTTTTTTTCTTTTATGTGTGTTTCATTTTCTGAGACAGATATAACCCACGCTGACCTTGAATTCACTACATAGTCTAGCCTGACCTGAAACTCATGGAGCTCCTACTTCAGCCCCCTAAGAGCTGGGATTGCAAGGTATGAGTCACTAGGACCAGTTTGTTGATCCTTTTTTTAAAACGCCACCATACTACGCACACACAGGTGGGATTGTCGCTAGACTTTTCATTGATCTCGTTGATTCTCCTTATGCCCGTACCACACTGTCTTAAATTCTGTAGCTTTCTGCTTAAAATCTAGTAGTGTGAGCCTTCCTACATCATTCTTTTTAAAGACAAGTCTATTTTAGGTTTTGTGTTCCCATATACATTTTAGAATCAGGATGTCAATTTCTACTCTCAAAAATATGCCTGTTAGGCTATGCAGGTGAAATTGCATTATCCTTACAGATAAATTTGGGATCCTCGACTCCTTAAATTGTTCAGACCATGAATACATCCCAACTTATTTAGTTATGAATATACCCCCTCTATTTAGATGTTTTAAAACTAAGCCAGTGATGATGCATATTTTAAATCCTTGTGCATGCTATTCATATGTGCATGGGTATTCTTGAGCATATGCATGTTCATGTGTGTAACTATAGGTGTGTGCACTACAGTGTTCCTGTGGAGGTCAGACGACAAGCTGGGGTGTCAGTCCTCGCCTTCTACCTTGTGTGAAGCAGGGTCTCTTGTTCGCCACTATGTAAGCTGGGCTAGCTGGCCTGCTCACTGGCTTACAGTGATGGCTTGCAGTGATGATGGCTTACGGTGATGATGGCTTACAGTGAAGATGGCTGATAGTGATGGTTTACAGTGATGATGGCTTACAGTGATGATGGCTTACAGTGAAGATGGCTGATAGTGATGGCTTACAGTGATGATGGCTTACAGTGATGATGGCTTGCAGTGAAGATCGCTTATGGTAATGATGGCTTACATGAAGATGGCTGATAGTGATGGCTTACAGTGATGATGGCTTACAGTGATGATGGCTTACAGTGATGATGGCTTACAGTGAAGATGGCTGATAGTGATGGCTTACAGTGATGATGGCTTACAGTGATGATGGCTTGCAGTGAAGATCGCTTATGGTAATGATGGCTTACATGAAGATGGCTGATAGTGATGGCTTACAGTGATGATGGCTTGCAGTGATGATGGCTTACGGTGATGATGGCTTACAGTGAAAATCGCTTATGGTAATGATGGCTTACATGAAGATGGCTGACAGTGATGATGGCTTACGATGATGATGGCTTACAGTGATGATGGCTTACGGTGATGATGGCTTACAGTGAAGATGGCTGACAGTGATGGCTTGCAGTGATGACTCATGGTGATGATGGCTTGCTTAGAGTGATGGCTTGCAAGGATTCTCCTGTCTCTGTCTCCCATCTCCATGGAGACACTGAGACTACAGATGTGCATTAGTGTGTCTGGCCTTATATGGATTCTGGGGACCTGAACTCAACTCCTCAAGCTTTATCCACTGAGCCATCCCTCCTGCTTAGTTTTATATGTATTTTAATTAAATTTGTCCCTGTTTCTTTGCTTTTTTATCTTACTTTATATGCTAGTGTTTTGTATGTCTGTTTTTACCTTATTTATCGATGAACAAAACACATTGGTAGTGCATAAAATGCAATTAGCTTGGTGAAATGGGAGATGTAATTAATTCTTATAAGTTTATCTAGTATTTTGTAATCTTGACAGAGTTGCTTATTTGCTCCATTTGTATTACCCCTTACCCACAGACTCATACCCACTGTGAATACAGTCTCGTTTCTTTCTTTTCAACTTCTGGGGCTCTTGTTTTTCCTGCCATCCAGCACTAGCAAGGAAGTCGTTGATGGCAAAGTTGAATGGAAGTAGCCACAGTAGACATCCATGTTTCATTCCCTGGCACAGACTGCTTCAGTTGAGATCAGAAACCTATTCACTTGCTCAAGTGATTAATTATAGAAAACTCCTGAAATTCCAAAGAATCTAAGAAACGAAACCTATCTTCACAGGAGCTGAAACAGTGGCAGGAGCCAGAAACACTCGATCAGTTTCTCTGCGGCCTTCCTTCCTGCTTTTCTTGTGATCTGTTCTGTTTCTGCCCAGCTTCTTCTCCCTGTTTGCCCATAATCGAAAGAGCAGCCATGCCAACATGACCTTTCACCATGCCTGCCACAGCCAATGAGAACTTTCTTCACATTTCTTAGAGAAGAAAGACCTGCGAAGGGAAAGAATTAGGTTGGCCACCTTTGGGTCAGGTATCTTCCTCTGTGATGATTAGCTAAAGGAAGAGAGGGCAAGATTAACGGGCCATTCACACTCAGTGGGACCTGCATCTGCAAGACCTAAAGTGAGGGGCTAGAGAGATGTCTTAGTGGTAAAGATATGGTTCGGTTTCAAGCAGCTACAAATGGTGGCTTACCACTACTTACAACTATAGCTCCAGGGTATATCTGATGGCCTATTCCTGCATCTGCAGGTACCTACACGTGATATATATTCACACAGGCACAAAAATTATCTTTTAAGAAAAAGAAAAGAAAGTCAAGCAGAGTCAGGCAACCCTCGGTCTCATCAGTTAGGCTCTGGGTCTCACACAAGAGAATACTGATGGCAGTGTGCACGAGGTGAAAAGTCACAGATGGAGGTAGGAACAGGAGGAACTAGAGTCTGCAGACTAGAGGGCTGGGGTCTTCAGAATGGCTGCAAGAACCACAGGCCTCTAGTTTCTGAGCAGACTGGGTGGTGTTGGTATGGGACGTGCATCACGTTTTCATGGTTAGTACCTACCCCCCAGGTTCTAGAATTGTCTGCAGCTTACCGCAGCGTGTTTTCCCAGCACTCCTCCACGTACCATAAAGCGTGGGAGTTACAGTGGTGCTGAGCGAGGTGGCAGGTGGGGAGCACCATCACAGCAGAGCATTGCGCTTTCCAGAGGGCCCTGGAAGGTGCTTCTATTTGCTGAGCTAATTACAGCACATTATAATTAGAGTCTGTGTGGCCTTTCCAGGAGTGTGTTTCTAGTCTCCGGAGATACAGAGGGCAAAGGCGTACCAAAGAAATGATTCTGCCAAGTCCGGGGTGGTGATCCAATGAGTTTACTGGGGTTTCCTACAGGAGCAAGGGTAGGGGTTGCTTGCAAGAACACAAGAGTATCACAGCAAATCCTGTCCCAGGCATGGGCGACAACTCATAAAACTGCATCACTGGAGACCCCCATACAAGCTGCTAAACCAGCGAAGAGTCTCACCCTTCCTGCCCGCTCCCAGAAATGGCCTGTTGCTTATGTAACTTAACTAGGTGGAGAGGTTATCAAGCACTTGTGACTATCGTCTGCTCACCCATCTCCAACAGGGCCACTGCCGTGAATTTTCGGGTGCCACACCAAAGGCTCAAGTGTGCCATCGTGAGTGTGAATTGCTGAAGCTGGACAGGGACCAGGTTCCATATTCGAAACTGTGTTTCCATGGAAACACACAAATGGCACAAACAGTTCCTCAGGGGGCAGCCTGTTCATTGGTGCTTGTTTGGGTTGCTGCTACAAGAGAGCCTTACAGTAAGAAAGTTTCTTAAAATAAAATACAACAGAAGAGTAAACAAGCCCCAAGAGACGTGAGAAGTAGTATTAACCAATTGCAGTGTAGAAACTCTTTAAAAATTCCCTTTTTCAGCCAACACACTGTGGACCCAGGGGTGGGTGTAGGGAAAACGTTGGGAGTGGGGGTGGGGTGGGGCTTCAAGTGTTCAAAGATGAGAAATTTTGGACACATGTCAAATGTTTCATGACGCTAGGAAATGATTGTTTATTTCCTCGGACAGTCTCATGGCACGACAGTTATTTTTCAGCCATGTGTAAATCTTTACATCTTTCGGAGAGACAGTCTGGAATATTTTGGATGCGGCAAGATTATGTCCAACATTTGCTCCAAAATAATCCAGGCCGAGGAGGGAGTGGGCGGGAGAGTGGAGATAAAACACCGGCCCTGAGCTGAGAACTGCCAGGGCTTGGGGTGTGCAGGCTTGAGTTCCTCATACTCTTCTGTCTATTCAAGTGCATTTGAAATTTTCCATAATAAAAAGGATTTTTTAAAAAAAAATTAGGTTCATTTTTGAAAGATTTTTAAAATGTTGTTTATTTGTTTATTGGTCATGCTGGGCTAGAACTCAGGACCTGGTGCAAGCTCAGGGCACTGAACTACATGCTACGTCCTAGAACTTATTTAAAAACAAAACAAACTTAAAAAGGAAAAGGGATAATCTTCAGGAAAGTGGCCCAGATCCCAGATCCTTAAGGGCATATTTGATGTTTTCAGGAGCTTGGGAGAGCCATCAGTTCTTACTGTCCACCAAGGCCACCCAGAGAGCATTGACTATATAAGCCTGAAGGTCAGCCAGGCCAGATTCTGTTCCCACCTCATGGGTCTTTCACATGATTCCTGTACACATGCATACTCCAACAGAGTCTGGGACCTGGCACCCTCCACCCCTGGATTCTCAGAGACACACCCGTGCCAAGTGATCAGTAATAGCTCAAGACTGAGGAGATCAGGATTCCCACAGAGCCCTGTCACAGTGACCCTAGACCCAAGGAATGGCCAAGTGGCTGCCATAGGGGTGTAGCATTCTGAGTAACAGGGTGTCTTAGTTAAGGGGTCTATTTCTGTGAGGAAAAAAAAATACCATGCCCAAAAAGCCCTGTGGAGAGGAAAGGGCTATCTGGCCTACACGTCCACATCACTTGCTCAGGGCAGGAACTCAAACAGGACAGAAACCTAGAGGCAGGAGCTAATACAGAAGCCATGGTGGGAGGATGCTCACTGACTTGCTCTCTTGTCTTGCTCAGCTTGCTTTCTTATAGAAGCCAGGACCACCAGTCTAGGGATGGCACCATCTACAATGGGCTGGGTCCTCACCCATAAATCACTAAGGAAATGTCCTACATACAGGCTTGCTCACAGCCAGATGTTACGAAGGCATTTTTTTTTAAATGGAGGTTCCCGCCTTTCAGATGACTTTAGCGTGTGTCACGTTGACATCCAGCACACAGGACGTCCTGGCCTCTGTCTAATAGCCCATGCTTCTACTGCCAGCTGAGGTGAAGACAACGTGCCCAGCAAGGGGCACACAAACCAGTCTTCTCCATGCCAGGTGTCCAAATTGACTGCCACATTCTGTGGCCCTCCAGTGAAGGGACCAGAGCTTCAGAAGATTCCAGGCCCTCGGCTGTGCAGTCTCCGGGGAGGCTGGGTGTCGCCTCTGAACATCTTCCTATTTTTAGTCAGTCTGTGACTTCCATCTCGCAGCTCACAAGCCTTTGACAGCTGTGTCTTCTTTACAGCATTTCTAATCTTCCCCCTCTTCCTGATGTTGAAGAGACATGCTTGTCCTCTTCAGAACGTCAAACACATCTCTCAGGTGTGACCCTGGAGGTGAATGAGGCTCTCTGACTGTCTCTACCTTAAGTCAGGTATGATAGGTGAATAGGCAGGGGCCGAGAACAGCAACGACTCTAATGGAAAAGGCTGGAAGGCCCAGGCCATAGGCTTACTTATTCCTTTGCCATTTAGTAATAATTATACAGGTCTGGTAGAAGCTCAGTGGTAGAGAATTTGTCTAGCAAGCAAAAACACTGCATAAACTGGGCATGCTGGAGCAACCCTGTAATCCTAGCACTCCAGAGGTAGAGGGGTAGGCTAGAGTTCAAGGTCATCCTGACTGCACAGTGTGTTGGAAGGTGTTGGAAGCTGACCTCAGCTATGCAAGATTCCCCTTTAAAAAAGAAAAGCTTGAGCCGGGAGGTGGTCTTGTGAGGGTAAAGAGTAAAAGGGCCAAAGCAGTTTCTTTATTAACCAATGAAAGCAACACAAAGACAGAAGAACCTCCTATACCATTTCCCCTTTTCTGTTTAAACAAAAAGGAAGGCTTTAACTTTAACATAGTAAAATTACATATAATAAAACATACATCAAGCAAGAATTACAGTTACAATATTTATATCTATTTTATCCCTTATCATAACTAAGGAAAACTATATCTATTTTTCAACTCCATCAAAGACTCCAGAAGGATATAATATTACCTAAGTAAACAGGAAGTGCATTATAAGCAACTTCCAAAATTCTAGAATTGACAGAGACATCTCACTACCTGGACAGTCACCCAAAGTTCTTTTGTACCATTGGGGCATCCATCTTCAGCCTACAGGCCCATAGTATCCAGCAGACTTTTCCACGAAGCAGGACATTTCAAAGACAGTTTTGCCTATATTGGCAGTTTGTTAGTCATTTTCTTCTGTGTCCTGCAGAAAGTCTAGCAGACTCTTTCATGAAGCAGGAACCCTGAAGGATTGTCTCACCTTTAGGCAAGTTCAGCAGTCATTTCTCTGTGGGTTCTGCAAGTCCAGTGAAGCAGTCCAGGCAAGAGCGGTTTCTTGCCCAAATGGCTAACCAACTCCATAAGGAGCCTCTTTGATGCCTATCTTCCCCCTGAAGTAGCTTGGTGCTGCCAGGAGCAGATGTGTCTCATTGTCATGAAAAGTCCTAAATTTTTTAAACATTTTAAATGCCATATGCTGGAGGTCTCTGAAAGATTTGAATAATACCTAACTAACTGAAACATATCTCTATACATCTAGAAAAATCTAACTAACATGACTACAAGCTTGACTATTATAAATGATTACCTATTAACCTATATTTCTTAATTATACATTACATTTTAAAATGAGCTACACAAACACAATACCTTAGTCAAGATTAGAAATACATACACATATAATAAAATTGACCTTACATTTGTATCAATAAACCAAGATCCATACCAATGCGAATTATTCATATCTGTATCATCTTCCTTAATCTCTCTCTATCGTCTCTCATTGAAGTGGAGCTGACTGACTCAGCTAGACTCCAGAAATCCTCCTGTCACCGTCTCCCCAGCACTGGGATTCCAGGCATGTGCTGCACCCAACTCTTTTAGGAGGGTCTGGAGGTTTGAGCTCAAGTCCTCATGCTTGCTCAGCAAGCACCTAAGTCACCTGTCAGCACTACTTACTGTTGGTTTTGTTTATGGCTTAAAATAGGATCTCACTATGTAGCCTTGGTTTATCTGCAACTCCCTCAGTAGACCAGGCTGGCCTTGAATTCATAGATATCTGCTTGCTTTTATCTGCAGTGAAGGCATGCACCACCCTGACCAGCTACTACTCATATTTTTAAAGATCTACCCTAATCACCAGGCAAGCAATCCTGAGGCTTCAGCCCCACCTCAGCACCTCTGCACTCCCCACTCCCCCTCTCTCTCCCCCTCCCCCCGCCAAAGCCCTGCTATCCTTCAAGGCTTCATAGCCCTCATCTTGGAGAACGCAGATTCTCTTCCCATGCTGCGCCAGACATCTGGGCTACATATAGGGACCCAATCCTTTGCTCTTTCCCTCAAGCCAGCTCCTCTTGTGGAAATATGGACAAGGAGCTGCATTTCTAGCTTGTGCCCTGGGCCTGTGATGGGAAACGTGTGAAACGCTGCCACTCAAGAGTTCCCTGTTATGCTGGCTGCAGAAATGCACCAAGAGCCACATTCCTCCTGCGCAAGAACCTATGGGAGAATTCTTCCTTCACCCTTGAACAACGTCTCGGGATTGCCATCATGTGTTAGAGAGTCAGGGAAGTGCTGTAGAAGCCAAAAGGAGAACCAAATGTGGTCGTTGGCATCCTGGTGGTTCCAGAGTTCAGTCTGCACACTGAGCCCTGAGAGGAAATATGAATTCTCCTGCTTTCGTTTTTCTCTCTCTGACTCGAGTAATTGGTGCCGTCAGTGCTGGATCCCGACACTGCCCATCACGCCATCGTCGAACCTCTAAATTAAGACTTTGACTCTGTGGTGTAGAATAACAGCATGCTCTATTTTGACCGAGTGTAATGACTGTGCCAGGATCCAAGTCTTGCCAGGTTGCAAGGTCACGTGTGTGCTAGAAAATCTGCCTTGCCCTGGCCTGGAGAGAGCTAATTGTGTATAAGAAAAAGAAATGAGATGGGACTCGCTCAAGACAGACCATCAAATAGCAGAGAACCCCAGGAGGGACCTGTAAGCATAGCTCACACCTCCTGGGAGTGTTAACTCTGTTGCCTTTGTTACTTTTCTGACCAAAACTAAAGGATCATGCAGGAGCCCACCTCAGGTTGGCCCCCAAGCACGTCCCAGCCCAGTATTTACACCCAAGAGTAGATAGAGCTTAGTCACTGTTCTGATAGAAAGATCTGAAATCTATCAGCCCTGGCCAACACAGCAAGGCAATGGGTGTGCTCCGTGGCAGTCCAGGGAAGGGCTTGCTTGGTGGTGAGGAAGGTTGAGGCGGCAGAGACTTCCTGCCAGTGGCAGGAGCCATGAACTTGGAAGATGAGCCTGCAGATCTAGCCAGCGCTTGCCCACAAGCTTGAACCATCAGTCCAGAACCACCAGCTTCATCGTCCATAGAAGCTAACGGAAAGAATAAATTTAAGTCTTCGGGCTATTTTTACATGGCAACCAATAAGCAATATAAGGGTAACATTTTCTAGAAATGAGAAATAGAAGGTAATTCCTTACATGTCAATGATGCTGGGTAGAATTCCAGCACTGTGTCTCCCAGAGACCACTTTCTCCTGGTCCCTGTCAATGGGATCCCTGCAGCTGACCTTCCTGGCCCGGTTCCTCACAGCCCTTAGAGAGGAACCAGCTTGCTGCCAACATATTCGAAGCAGGCAGGGATGAACTCTGAAAGGGAGTCTGTGTTCTCCTGGGGGCAGCTGAGACCAAGACATCAAGATGGCATGCAAAAATCTTGGCTTCTTTCTTACCCCCATGCTTGCTTCAGCACCCTCATGGGCTTCTGGGAGCTTGCCTTACTCTCTTATGCCTGGCTCTCCCAGAAACCCGAATCAAGACACCCATATTGAACTCTGCCACCTTCAAATTTAAAAAAAAAAAAGCATCATCAGATTCTGAAAGACTTTCTTACATTCCCATAATCAACAAAGATGATTCTTAAACCAAGAAAATAGAAGCAGATAAATTCAAACATGTGATTGATCCAGTGACTTTTCAGAAGCATTTGCCAGGGCACTGACAGGAGTGTCCACAAAGCAAATTCTTTAGAGACCCTTCCAGAAGGACCTGGTAGGTCCATCAGCCTCTCTCTGAATCGGATTCTTAGGGCCTACTGTATAGCAGGTCTCTGATGTCAGCTATAGTTACATGTGGGGCTTGGAGCCTGGCCTTCTGCTGGGGCTTCACAGAGTATGGGCAGTGGCCATTTGGTTAATAATAACTTCATCCCCAAGCAGCTAGCAATACAAATCCATCAGCTGTTGCACCTTTCTTGTTTCTCTGAAGCTTGTGGAGTTGATCACATATTCATGAAAAAAAGGCTGAGGTGACAGACAAGGTCTAAGCTCGATAGCAACAGTTGCAGGTCACATGGTCTCTGAGTCTGGAAGAGAGGCAGGGAAGATGTGAGTTCCCTCCCCCAACCATAGCCACCGGACCTGCCATGGTCTGCAGAGGTCTCTGGAACTCATCTGACCTGCCAGCACAGAGGCAAGGGCTGGACCACAAGACCTGTGAGGCTCACTTCTCCCCAGTCTTCACCTTCAGGATGAGCGGGAGCCATGAAGGACAGATGTTTCATAGCTGTCCCACAGCCTATGCTCAGCACACAGCAGCTCCCGGCACTGCCTTTTCCTTGTTTGTTTGTCTGAGAAAATGCCTTCCTGTGCAGCTCAGGCTAGACTGGAATTGCCTATGAAGCCCAGGCTGGACCTGACCTTGTGGTGTGCCTACCTCAGCCTCCCAAGAGCTAGCAGAACAGCCACGGGCCACTATATCTGGCCCTCTTTGCTATCTTGATTCACACAGCCTCAGATACTAGTTCCTTTCATGAAAATGGGTCATGTTAAAAATATATGTAAAATATTCATGGAAACAATACTGTGTTTACAAACCCATTAGAAAAACCATAAACATCCAAAACTTGGAAGCAGAAAAAGACATGAAAAGATTATTCGCCAGACTACAAAGCCACTTAAAACCAACTGACAAATAAAAGAAAAAAAGACATTGATTTCATTGAGAAAATTGACACTTCAGAAACAAATCTCTGATATTGGAAAGAGCACTGAGAGACCTGGCGATTGAGTACAAACTGACTTGACTTCTCTGACATCTGAACATAGAAACACAATAAAAAACTGCTCCTAACCTTCAACCAAAAGGCCATGGAAATGAACTGCTCAGAAGCCAGATGTGGAGGCTCAGCCCTGAGATGCTCCAGTTGGCCCAGTCATTCGCCTTGTGCAGCCATTGTGATCTGAGCTTTGTTAGGACACTGCAGACATAGCAGGAACTCAAAGAGACAGAGAGCCCCACTTTGAGGGGCCCATGTTGCAGCTGGCACTGGTACCCAGAGTTCCTGAGTTACACTGGGGAACTGGCAAAGCTCTTCACCCCTCATCCCTGTATTGTCTAGACTCAGCATCTTCACCCCTCATCCCTGTACTGTCTAGACTCAGCATCTTCACCCCTCATCCCTGTACTGTCTAGACTCAGCATCTTCACCCCTCAAATCACAGCACCTAGAAATGGGGCCTCTACATCAAAGTTGCCATTTCTCTACATCACACCTCCAATCCCCAACTTTGATTTTTGAGGTGATGGAACCCACTGAGCCACACTCCGTGCCCTTCTTTGACCTTTTCAAAAATGTTATATTTTATTTGTGTGTGTGTATGCATGCATGCGTGCGTGTGTACGTGTATCTCAGAGATCGAACTCAAGACATCAGACTGGCAGTAAGTCCCTTTACTCACTGAGCACTCTCACTGGCCCCTATTAGTCTATTCTTGTCATAGGGTTTCAACTATGTAGCTCAGTCTGGCTTCAAACTTATGATTTCTAAATGCTCGGATTACAGAAATATATCACTGTAGAGGAAGGCAGCCCTCTTGGAGTTGGTCCAGGGCACAGCCAGACACCAAATTCTCAGCATAAAGGAGATTTATTACCCTAGAGGGGCAAGTAGGGTGGAGGGGAGCCTGCAAATGTAGTGGCGGCGTTGGTGACAGCAGCAGCAAGCGTTTTCTGCAGAAGTGGGTTTTTAAAGAGAAAAGGGGGGGGGGTGTGTGCCGCCTGTGCTAGGGCGAGTTCGTAAATCCTGGTTGGACATATTAGCCGAATAATGATTTTGGTTGTTGGACCTTGATGTTTATTCTCAGGGATGAGTCAGTAGCCCAATAAGGGAATGGTTGTTGGGGGCTAGCTTTAGAAAGATAATCTAATGAGTTTTAGGAAGGGAGGGGGAAAGTGAAGGGTAAAGCCTATCCCTGCCATGTTTGCCTTTCCTTGCTCAGGCCTGCGAGGGCCCTTCAATCACTATGCCAAGCTTCTCCAGACTTTATAAAGAAAAGTTTTAAGAAGAATGGATCTGGTAGTATACACCTGCAATCTCATATCATGAATTCAAGGCCTGAGCGGGCTACAAGCAAGTTCAAGGCCAGACTGGATAACTTAGAGAAACCCTGTCTCAAAATAAATAGTGGCAAAAAAAAAAAAAAAGGTCTGAGCCTGTTAGCTCAGCAGAGGACCACAGAGGACCACACGTATACTGTATATGAAACCCTGAATTTAACCCCCAGTTCTGAAGGAAGAAAGGGAGGGGGGGAGGTATTAACATGGCACATTGAACTCTTGTGTGTTCTCAGTTCAGACTCAAAAGATAGCAGTCCCTTGCATATCTGGGTTCTATCTCCATTCTTTATTTCCTGAGTTGTGTGAAAGTGAACAAGACACTCAAGTCTTCATCCCGAAATACCTGGCATGCAGCCCCGAAGAATAAGGAGGTTCCACACATAGGTGGAGGTCCACCATGCTCCGCTCCGTAATACAGCCAATGCCTGGCTGTGCACAAATGCTCCTGATGGCCCAGCTCTTCACAGCTGTGGTTGTGATTTGAGATGTAACCAAGTCTCTCCTCACCCCCTCCCTCCTTCCCTCCCTCCCTCCCTCCCTCTCTGCATGAATATTCAAAATACTTGCAAGTCAAAAAGTATACTTGGGAAAATCTTAGTCTCTGTCCCTGCTCTGGAAGTTGTTGTTTTATTAGTTATACCATTGCGGGGGGGGAGGGGAGTCAGGGAAAATATACATGTCTAAAAGGTGTTTTCAACATTTGCTTTTGTGTGTGTACATGTATATGCCACAGTGTGCATGTGGAGGTCAGAGGGACAACATGCATGACTCAGTTATCACCTTCTACAGTGTGGGTCTGGGGATTGAACTCAGGTCCTTAGGCTTGTCAGCAAGTGCATTTACCACTGAACCATCTTGTCACTTAATATCTTCTGTCTCTGTTCTGTTGCAATAACAGCTGCACACTCCTTCCAACCTTGCTTCTTCAGCTCAACCCTGGACATCATGACACCTTTCTCAAGCTTATTTCTACAGTTGCATCTCACTGACTGGTATAAAGCTATTGCAACGTGTCTAGCCAGTCTTCTTCAGTGGGGATACAGGTTGTTTCCAACAGAGCTCTGAGAAATGGTGCCACAATTAACTAACTTTGTGCGTGTCTTGTTCCATATTCCAGGGCACATTCTAGACTAGAATTGCTGCCTGCACGCAAGCGTGCCTCTAGAAGTTTTTGCTTGATTCCCCTCCATAGGGACTGGAATGATTTTGTCCTCCCAACAGAAGCATGTGTCAGTGCATACTTCTCTGACTTATGCTTTTATAATCACAATAGATTTTAATGAAGAACATTCATCTTGCTCTATCTTTAAGAGACTGGAGTGATGGCCACCCACAGGGAGCATGGGGTGTGGCTGGATCCAGGGGTTGGCTGGAGAAGGGACAGGCATGCCCCAAGGTGCTCTTCCAGGGAAGGGAATTTTCCATGCTATGCTGTCATTTTTCTGACTCACACCCATGGAGCAGACTTGCCCGTCTCCTGGGAAGAGCCCATCACTTCTCAGAGGACAATAGCTACTGACAACTGAGGCCCCTTTCTCGGCAACAAATGTCAATTCCATTTGGAAGCCTGTGCTGCTCCCAAGTCAAGGACCCTCCTCTAAGACCCCCACAAAAAAAACGGAAGGGAAAAGGAACCCTCTATGGGTCATCGTTTTAGCTTGAGCTAAGCAAAGAGAGGGACCAGGCCAGGAGAGCCCACTGACTGTGACAAATTAAAGCCGCTCCAAGGGCTGAACAGCATTTTAGAAACAGGAAAAAAAAAATTTAGCATGCTGCATGGAAAAAATGAGGCATGACTTTAAAAGTACAAAAAGCGGCAGCCACTGGTCAGTCCTGGTAAGGCACGAACAGGCAGCAGGGAGAAAAACAGGAGTGGAGTAACAGCTCTTACTGGCAAACAGACCTTGTCCCTGGAAAATAATAGCGTGTTAGCTAAGGGGACTCTTCTTTCAAGGGAGCTGGAAAGAGAGATTTATATGAATAGGCAAGAAGAAAATTGGTTTGATGGCATTTGTGGTTGCTGAAGGGTGCTAGGAGGGTCGTGTCCCTCCACACACACACACACCCGGTTAGTTTCAATCAGCAGATGCACAAGGAACCTCAGGGGTCAGACACCCTGCTTGGAAGCCCAGGAAGGAAAGAGAACCAGTCTGGCCAATCTTCCTCTCTAAGATTTGCAGTAGGCCAGCAAATCAACTCTCGAATCAAGGGAGATCAGATCCTAAGAGGCTCCCAGCTCTGCCTCTTGAGCAGGAGACAGGGGCTTTCGAAGAGGGGAGGCATCTGCCAAGTGGGTGGCATGGAGCTGAGCCAGGGGTGCTGGAGGATCCCACCTCCAATGAGAGGTAGTGAATGCCCATAACAATAGCTCTGGCTGAAATGGAAGCAGCATTCTGATTACAACGCCTACGCCATAATTTTTGGAAAGAAAAGGGCAATTTCTGGAAAAGGGATTTTTTTTTTTTTAACGGACAGATCAGAGTATCTGGTAAGTGCCTTAATGCTAACGATGCCAGGAAATAGCACTGTCAACTTTGACTTCAGGATTCTCTGGAAACTGAAGGGTTTTCTTCCCCCCAGAGATTGATGGATGTGACAGATTGAGATATTTTTCCCAGGTAAATTGAGAGACTGAAGAAGCAGCCCCACCCTTTCCCGGTTCATCGTGATCTCCCATAGTTACAGCGCACTTTCAACTCAGGCTCTAAATTTATGCACATCAAAAGATTGATGTTGTTTTTAAAGTAACTTTCCCCCTTATTATGTAAGTGACACATTTATTGTAGAAAAAAATTAAACACATGAGTACAAAGAAGAAAGTTCCCGCAGAACCCAGCCAGCCAGTTACAAGTACAGTACAATACTTTGGTAATTGTTCTAGTAGCTCCCCCCCCCCAGTTATTTCTTTATTATCACATGTGTGCACATGTCACGTGCAGGACCACATGCCACAGCACTAGTGTGGAGCTGGGCCTCCCCTTCACCATTTATACTCTGTCTTTAGGCTCCTGCAGGAAGTACCCTTACCCACTGAGACATCCCCTTGGCCCCTCCATCAGTCCTTTAACTTAAAAGGACATATGCAAACTTAAAATTCCGTGCTTAAAAGTTGACTTATAAGCAAAATAAATTGTTTGTAGTGGTTTGTGCTTATAATCCAGCACTTGGGGACTGAAGCAGAAAAACCCCAAGTTCAAGTCCAGCCTGAACTACATAGTGAATTCTAGGCCAGCATGGGCAACACAGTATGAGCCTATCTCTGAAAACAAAAATTAAACCAAGCCAGATATCATAATATTTGCTTTTAAACTATAAAATTATATAGGCATCTATATAATTTGTTAAGCTACATAGGCATATTTTCAGATTCTTAAATATTATCCTAAGATTAATTAATTAATCTTATTCTAAGATTCTAAAAGCATGCTAACGGTTCAGTATCCCGTGGGAGAGATATGTCACTATTTAAAGTCAGCTGAGACAGAGGACAGTGGGTAAAGTGCTTGCCACACAAGCATGGGGACTTGGGTTCTGAGCCTCAGCAGTCATGTGAAAAGCTGACCTTGGCAACACTGAGCATAGACAAGAGGATCCCTATCCCTTGCTCACCATCCAGTGCAGCCTAATCTGCAAGTTCCAGATTCAAAGAGACTGTCTCGAGAGAGAGAGAGAAAGAGAGAGGTCGATAGCAATTCAGGAAGACACTTGTCACTGACTTCTAGCTTTTCACACACATGGATGGGCACATGCATGCATTTGCACACACATGTGCACGCACAGTCAATCTTCAGTAACTGGATATTTACATGGCTCAAAGTGCTACAGTTATAAATAGTGCATCCTTGCAGCGATTTCTTTCTGCACAGACATAATAGTTCGCTGGATATATTCCTAGAAGTAGATTGTCTTCTCTGGAGAGCAGGAACAATCACAGATTTGCAGCACACAGTTACCAGGCTGCCCTCAGCAAAGCCAGACCAGTTAACACTCCCACCCTCTCAGGGGCCCTTGTGGGTCTTTATGCAGCCTTGGTGACCACCTGCTCTGCATTTAAAAACCCTTTGTTGGGTTTCTTTTTTTCTTTTTCTTTTTTTTTTTTCTTTTTTTTTTTTTTTTTTTTTGAGCTGTCACACTTTTTCTTTGAAACATCTGCCTACAAAGCTTTGAATTCCAGGAAAGAAAACCATTTTCTAAGCCTCATGAGAGAGGGGCAAGGACCTGGGACTGGGCATTTTGATGGCACACCTTCCTGTGTCTCTAACGAGGCTCATCTCCTTCAAAACCATACTAATCTTTCTGCGAGATCTTCAGCCCTTAGGCAGCCACTGCTAATAAGCCAAGGCCAACAGGACAGTAAGGGCAAGGTGGTTGCTTCCAAATGAAATTAAAAGCCACCCCAGAGCTTATGGCCCATTTTCTAAAATTCAGTTATGATTCCTGATGATTAATTTTCTTAACTACATGCCATCCTTTCAAGTTTAATATCTTATACATTAGAGTGTAGCTCAGTATATACAGTGCTTGCTTAGCGAGCATGACGCACTGGGCTTAAATCACAGCACCAAATAAAACTCAAGTGTGGTGGTACACACCTGTGATCCCAATATTTGGAGTGTGGAGGCAGGAGGATTGGGTATTCAAGGTCCTCCTTGACTACATAGCAAGTTGGAGGCCCAGAGACCCATGTACCAGGCTTTTTCTTTTGGGTCACCAACCAGCTCTGATAGCATGACATGGAGACTTACTATTATTAGTTTTGAATGCTTAGCCTAGCTTAGACATATTCCTGGCTAGCTTTTTAAATTTAAATTAGCCTGTTTCTCTTTCTCTACATTTGCCTCAGGACTTATTACCTTCTTCCTTCTGTATATCTTACTTTACTGCTTCTCTGTCTGTCCAGCTGGTGGATGCCTGGCTTCTTGCCCCGGGTGCGTCTCTCATTCTCTCCTCTTTCCTTCTCTCATTCCTTTTTCCTTCTTGAGTCTATATTTCTCCTCCTATTTATTCTGCCTGGCAGCCCTACCTATCTTTTCTCTGCCTAGCTATTGGCTGTTCAACTCCTTATTAGACCAATCAGGAGCCTTAGACAGGCAAGGTGAAACAGATACTACATATCTTTACATAATTAAACATGCATTCTTACATCGTTAAACAATTGCAGCCATAAACAAAAGTAACACACCTTTACACAGGGAAAGTAATATTCTGCAGCACAAACAAATGTAACATGTCTTTGCCCAGTTAAGATAATAGTCTACAACAGACCCAAGCATATTTTCCTGTACTATGTGAATCTTTCTGGTAACACCATCTCCATCTCAGTGAATTATGCGTTCTCCCACCAAGTGACAACAGCCATGTCACTTCCTATCGTGTGCTGGAAGCTAGCTGGCAGAGCACTCTCAGCAATGTGGGTCTACCTCCTTTTAGCTGGGGGCTCTCATTGCAGGAGTTGCTAACTCCCTCCCGGGAAAGTCGACTGAAGGAGCCTTTGGACAAAGATACCCAAGATGCAATGCAAGCACCACGGCTGCTGCGCCACAGACGAGGAACATCTAAAGCCAGGCTTTACAGCACACGCCTAGTGCTGTTCCTTGTATTTACTGACAGTCTCCCTCAGTGGCCCCAAGATGTGCAAGAGGCTGGGATTGCAGAGATAAGTGGCATAGTCACAGCTCACGATGATACCCAAGAAGTTCAGGGGTGACAGAGGTACTAACAGAGGTGGGGGCCCAGCTATGGGAGCTGTCAGACATTTCCCCACTGCCCTTAGCCTCCCTGGGCATTGACACCAGCACACAGTGAATTGCCAGTAAGGCACTGAGGGTAACAGGTGTGTGGGATGAGCGAGCTGGGGGAAACTCACCTGGCGGGTGATGGAAGGAGAGGAAAGAGCAGCAGGGGAGGCTGGGAGGCTGCGTGGCTGCTGTGCTTTAATACAAACTGGGGGACAACCACAAGTCTATGAGGGGTCTGTGAGGCCACTCTCAGCTTGAATAATCTGCTGGGAGCACTCATAGACTCCACAGATGGCTATTAAACTCCCACTGTAGTGGCTACCAGGAAAGGACATTCAAATCAACAGAGGGATGGGGTGAGCAGAGCGGAGCCAAGGGACTTCCACACACAGATAAACTCCCAAGGTCTTCTCTTCTCCCATGAACCCTGGGACAGTGCTTTCTTAGGCACAGAATGGTAATGTGTATACAGAAGGAAAGAAGGGAGAAAGGGAAGAAGGGAGGAAGGAAGGAAGGAAGGAAGGAAGGAAGGAAGGAAGGAAGGAAGGAAGGAAGGAAGGAAGGAAGAGAACGGTCAACTAGAGGACCTCACCTGAGCCTCGGTGTTCAATTTTTGAGTAGGGAGGGGATATGGGAACTTGATAGCTACTCAGCTGATCTTGGTCTTCAGCTCTGAAGTCTGAACCCATACCTTGTGCTCTTGGGAGTTTTGCAATGTATATGAAGGATGTCTTAGGGTTTCTGTTGCTGTAAAGAGACACTATGAGCATGGCAACCTTTATAAAGAAAACATTTAATTGAGGGGAAGCTTACTGTTTCAGAGGTTCAGTCCATTATCATCATGGTGGGAGCGTAGAAGTGTGCAGGCAGACATGGTGCTGGAGGAGTAGCTGAGAGTCCTACATCTTACAGGCAACAGGAAGTCAACTGAGACACTGAGCAGTATCCTGAGCATAGGAAACCTCAAAGCCCACCCCCATAGTGGCACACTTTTTCCAACAGGGTCATACCCACTCTGTATGTGATTATGGAGGCCAAATACATTCAAACCACCACAGAGGAATACAATTATATTTTAAAATATATCTTTATCTTTTATATAAACACACACACACACACACACACACACATAAGGAATTTTTCCTATGAAATAGGCTAGCTTGACAGCATACAATGTGATTCTGAAAATACAGTGGGTATGTGGAAGGTTGTGTCTTCAAGACCTGGAGGTCAGGGGTACAGGGCTTGCTTGCCTAGCATGCAAAGGACTCTGGGCTTAATCCCCTATTTAGAAAAGCAAACTGTGGTTCCTTATCCACAAAAGTCATGCTGACTGACTATGCTGTGTGACATAGTTACCTTTCTGTTGCCACGTTAAACACTCTGACAAAGAGCAACTTAGGGGAGAAGGGGTTTATTCACGGTCCATCACTGTGGGAATGTGTGAGCATTAGCAGCTTGAAACAGCTGGCCACAGCACATCCTCAGGCAAGAGGGAACCCACCCAGGCTCAGTACTCAGCCGGCTTTCTCTACTTTTATGCAACTCAGGATCCAAACCAAAGAGTAGTGCACCCACTTTCAGGCTGGCTCATCCCTCACCAATTAGTCAATCAACGCCCCCACCACAGACATTCATTCCCACAGGCCAAACCCGTCTAGACCATCCCTTCTTATAATGCTCTTTCTGGGTGATTCTCAGCTGGTTCGAGTTGAGAGTTAATCTAACTGCTCTAGTTTCATCTCAGTTGCTGTGATAAAACTCCAACAAAAGCAACTCGAGGGAGAAAGGATTTATTCATTTATTATTATTATTATTGTTATTATTATTATTATTATTTGCTTACACATCCAAGTAATGATCCATCACTGATGGCAAGAATCCATGAAGGATGCTGGGAGGTGGTGGCACACGCCTTTAATCCCAGCACTCGGGAGGCAGAGGCAGGCAGATCTCCGTGAGTTCGAGACCAGCCTGGTCTACAAGAGCTAGTTCCAGGACAGGCTCCAAAGCCACAGAGAAACCCTGTCTTGAAAAACCAAAAAAAAAAAAAATAATAATAATCCATGAAGGAATGCTGCTGGATAGCTGGCTCTCTGGCTCCCTCCCTGCCTCATACTTAAGTAGTTTCTAAGGACCGGGACCACCTGCCTGAGAAACCCCACTGCCCACAGCAGGCTGGGTCCTCCTACATCAACTTAGAATCAATACAACCTCCCATAGATCTGCCTATGGCCAGCCTGATGGAGACAACTCCCCAGTTGAGGATTTTCCTCTCAGATGACTCCAGATTGTGTCAAGTTGACAATTAGGACACTAACCATCACAATCTGCTTCCAAATGTGCCATGAGCCACCTACGAGACCTAGGGCTCAGGAAGCATAAACAAAGATACCTAAAGGCTGGGGTTTACCATACAAAGAAAAGGCCAATACTTATGACCTAAAAGAAAACATAATTCTTAGACAAACAACCAGAAAAATATTGTTTTAAAAAAACAACATTAAATTATACATACATGTGTATAGAGAGCCTACTGTGTGCCAGCCAGGTAGAAATAATCTCCTAGCGGTTTACTTTCTGAATGATTCAGAGAAAAATGTCAGGGAAGCAGAGATTTTAATAATAGCCTGCCTTATTAGCCCTAAATATGATGGGAATTAGAACATGGGGAATTTAGTTTAAGGTTACATGTCTCAGAACTCAGTTAGTCTCTAAACTGATTTTATAATTAGGAGCATATTTTTAGCTTATTTTTCAACTGGAAGATTTTATTATATTCATGTTAATGTATGTAATTTCACCGTGGTATTTTTGGGTTTTTATTCTTCGGTGCAGGAGAGTGCGAAGGTGACAGCTTCCATTTAGTGCCACATCAGCTTTAAGGAACAGAGCCGTGCAAACCAGCAGGCTCTGCTCACTGCCCATGAAATGGTCTTCCCAGGAATGCCTGGTTCACAGAGCATCACAGTGCCAAGTGGCCGCTGCTGGGGATAAAGGGAAGGGGGCTGGGTGGGGACCACTTTCCAGATGGAAGATATCACCAAGGCAGCAAAGTGCTAGAAGAGGTAACAGTTCTTAGCAAGCCTAGGAAAGTAAGCACAGGTCAAAACCTGGGCAGGGGGAGGGGATGTATCCTTCTGCCTGGAGGGAGCTGGGGACACTGGGAGGCTAGGACTGCAGGAGGGGCTGGGCTTCGCCTTCAAGTCATGGAGCTCCAACGGCAGTGTTTAAAATCAAGTGCACAGCTTAGGAAGAGGACAGAGGGGAAGGCTAATCAAGGAAAGGTAGTTTAAAAGCATGTATATGTATGTATGTGAATAAGTGGTATGTGTGTGCGTTGTATGTATATGGGGGAGCGATCATGCCGGTGCACCTGTACATGGAGGTCAAAGGGGGTCCAGCTGTATCACTTTCTTCTGCTTCATTCCTTTGAGACAGGTCTCTTGCTGAACCTGGAGTTAGGCAGGCTGACAGCAAGGCCCAAAAATCCTGAGAGGAAAGTTCAAATACCAAGGAAAAAGACATTGCTCCGAGGAGTTTGGGCAGATCTATGGGGCTTAGTAAGATCTTAGTGTGTGCTAGGAGGCAGAGGAGTCGAGGCTAGCTCTCAGGCTGACCGTAGGCTAGTGACAGAACAGAGTCTAGGCCAGGGCAGAGCTGCCTCTACTCCAGGGTTTCTCAACCTGTGGGTCACAACCCCTTTGTGAGTTGTATGTCAGATGTCCTATGATCAGATACTTACATTACAACTAATAACAGTAGCAAATTTACAGTTATGAAGTAGCAATGTAACAATTTTATGGTTGGGGTCACCACAACATGAGGAACTGTATTAAAGGGTTGCAGCATTAGGAAGGTTGAGGACCACTGGTCTATTTTCACCTTTAAGGACCACAGAATTGTGGGCTGGACATTGCAAACTCTGGTGGGGCATCAGTGCAGACCAGAGAGCTGTAGCATGAGTCAACCCCAATGAGCAGCAAGGCAACAATGCCCACTAGGTGATCTCAAGAGAGGACCAGACCACCTCTCCAGTGATGCGCAAGGCAGAGCCACAATCCAGAGAGAACCATGCCCAAGCTGCATGGAATTTGCTTGAGCAGGTGTTTTAGCTGCCACTCTTGCTTCCAAAACAAAATTCCTAACGAATACAACTTCAGGAAGGAAGGCTTTACTATTTGCCTCAAAGTTGGAGGGTGCCGCGTTGCTGATTAGTTCGGTACAATAAATAGGCCAGCTCAAGAATAACAATTATATTTTAATGGTTGTAAGGGGAAACTCATGCTACAAGAGTGGGAGGTCTGACTTCCTATCTGTCCGGCAGGAGCCACGCAGAGAGAGCGTGCACCTGGGTCCTCTCAGTTTTTCCTCCTGGGCTCCAGGTAGCCACGCCTTAACTAGATGTGATTGGTTGACAGAGTTTCCCCATCACCTCCCACTTTTGTCTAAACAAGATCGATCTAAACTCAATATAACTATATACAATAGGAACAGATATCAAATATAAAATTACAAACAATAAATATTAAGTAAGGAACACATAACAAAGTTTTACTAAACATTCTATTTAAAGGAGTCTAAATATTGCATTGAAATTAAGCTTGGCTAAATCATGAGGAAGGTAACTACAATTATCTAATTTTCAACTCCATGGAAGATCTGAGAAGGGAAACAATATTACTTGAGTGAACAGGAAGTGTAATTGAGAAACTTCCAAAATGTGTAACAAATGAGGGACAACTGGCTACCTGGGCAATCACCCAAAGTCTCATTTGCAATGTTGAAGCAACCAACTTTGGCTAAGGCCTAAGGTAACTGACATACCATTTTCAAAGGCAAGAAACTTTTCAAAACTATCTTACCCTGTCTTGGCAGGATATAACAATCCTGTTTTCTCCATTTACGCATACTATGTATCTCTGTCAGTGGTTGAGGTATGGGCATTTCTTTGTCCAAAGGCCAGTTCTGAGGTAGCGAAGTCACAGTGGTGACAGGAGAGTGAAGCAGTTGGCCACATTGCATCCCACAGGCTGGAAACACAGATGGATGAAACTGCTCACCTAGATTTTTCCTTTCACTGAGCCTGGGACCTCAGTTCATCGATGGTGCTACCCATACTCATGGTGGGTCTCCTTCATTTCTGGAAGCCCTCTTAGGTACACCCAAAGGTGTGTGTCCATGATGATTCTAGGCCCAGTCAATGAAGATGGACCATCACACCAAGATTCTTCCTTGGGACGTGTCACCTCTTTCTTCAATCTTATTCCTCCCTTCTGGAACTGGGACATCAATTCCCACCTGTAACGTCTGTGCTACTGTGTGCACTATGGTATTACACCCATAGTGCAGCGCCTGCACTACAGGTTGTTCGCGAGCCGGGAAAGGGGCCTGGAGATTTAAACACACAAAGACACACAGGCACAGACGGAGACACAGGTCATCCTTGAAAC
Source organism: Ondatra zibethicus (assembly GCA_004026605.1). Taxonomy (NCBI): domain Eukaryota; kingdom Metazoa; phylum Chordata; class Mammalia; order Rodentia; family Cricetidae; genus Ondatra; species Ondatra zibethicus. The sequence goes on from PVIU01000129.1 coordinate 390,651, forward strand.
AAGAATGCCAACTTTATTGTGTTCAGGGGCAGCTTATATAGTGCTCTGGCCACACCCCAGCTCTCGGGGTCCCTCAGCTGCAGCCACCAGAACCCACTCCCCCGTCTCGTGCGCAGAGCAGCTGCAAACACAGGAAAGCAAGTTGTTTTGTTCAGTCAGAGCAGCTGCAAGCAAGTTGTTTACAAGAAATTCAGGGTCTGGGGGGTCCACAGCTCCCAACATCCACCTGTTCAAATACTATATTTAGAAGGGCATTTTCATGTTTGATTTTGAATGTTCACAGCTGGCGAGAAATGTTACCTGAGGATAAACCAGACCTTGAGTCTGAACCATAGTTAACTTGTAATTGGTGGGTTTTCTTTTTCCTGGGGAAAGGGCATCCGACCCAGGTTCTTGCACTATACCACGGAATTATCCTGCCCACCACACTTGATTTTGATGAGACTTGAGAGCTGTTGCTGCAAGAAGTTAGGACTGTTGTGTTATTTGGATGAATGAAATGTAGTTTGAGTGTGTGGAAATAAATTCGGGGTGGGAGGCGCTAGTGGAAGAATACTACAGACTGTTTGTATTCTCCAAATTCACATGTTGAAATAATCCCCAAAATATGGTGTTACTAGGACATGTGGCCTTTGGGAAGCTACCACATGAGGGCGAGTCCCTCATAGACGGGATTTAAGAACCCGGAGAGCACCCTCCCTCCCTTTCTGCCAGGATGCAGTGAGAAAGCAGAGCTCTGCAGTACCAGAGCCTACCTGTTCCCCGCCTCGGACATCAGCCTCCAGAGCTGCAAAAGGCTCGCATTGTGCAGAAGCTGCCCCATCTCTGATGGTTCATGGCAGCCAGAGCAGAGCCTGGGATAGAAGTGATGGGGCCGGCCATGGAGCAAATAGAATTGTAGAAGGAAGAGGCTGGGTGAGCAGTGTCCAGGAGGCAGAATCGCAAAGGCAGGTACAGGGCTGGGGAACAAGACCCCGAGGTTGTCTCTCAACTCCCATAAGGCCTTGAGAGAACCAGGTTTCACAGGGAACTAGGGATGAGTTGCGGCTTCAAGATTCAGGGGGCTTCATGCCACCTCTAATCCTCTTCACTGAGTCTGGGAGAGACGGGACTTCTGGACTCCTACAACCTGGGAAGGGCAGAGCCCTCCTACCGAGCCTTCATTTTTGTTGCTGTGCTGGAACACTCAGACCAAGAGTAACCAAGGAGAGAAAGGGTTTATTTGACTCAGGTCAAGGCAGGAGCTTGAAGCAGCTAGCCACATCACACCCAAGGTCAAGAGCAGAGAGATGCTTGCTTGAACCACTTAGCTTAGATGTGTTTTTTGTTTGTTTTTGTTTGTTTGTTTGTTTTCCACTCTTACACAGTCCATGACCCAAACAGGGAATGGCACAGCCAAAGGTAGACTGGGGTTTCCCACGTCTGTTATCCTAGCAAGACCATCCCTCCACAGACTAGGCTGTGTCAAATGACAATGAAAATTAACCACCCCCCGACAGCAAAATAGCCCTCCCCTCACTTAAACTTCCCTGTTTCTCTTGCCTGCCCAGCCCTCCCTCCCATCTGCTCATCCAAGGGTAAGCAGAGCTTGGGGCTGGAGCAACTCAGTAGTTAAGAGCACTTGTTACTCTGGCAGAGGACCCGGGGTTGGGTTCCCAGGCTTTACGTGGTGGCTCAAAATCATCTGTAATTCCAGTTCCAGGGAATCCAATGACCTTTTCTAATTCCCAAGAGCACCAGACAAACACATTAGTCACATATATGCATTCAGGCAAAATACTCACACACATAAAGGGGGCAAAGCAGCCATTAGCATGTTTGCCCCAAACCCCCAGGAACCGGTTCTGTAAAGCCCTGCATAGGAAAATTGGATCCCACCCTCACTCCCAAGTACCTACAGAACTGGCTACAGCTGTTTCAGACAAAGAAAGGCAACTGTCTTCTGGACACCGACTAAGAGGAGTAGGGGTCCCCCGCTAAGGGGACCAGGCAGCAGGCTCTCCAGATTCCCATGTCACACCAGACCTGGCAGCGGGATGGATCCTCTGATGGAAGAGCTGCGTGTCTTGGCCCACGCTCCCCTTCCCTCTGAGTGGATCTGAGCTTGTGCTATGCCACTCACCTACTTCTCTCACTTATCTGCGCTTTCTGAGCCCTGCACTAGCTAACAAACAGTAGGAGCAGAGCTCAAAGACCGATGGACAGGAAATCCTACGAACGGTTTCAGGGAACTTAGGTCTTTCTCTTTAGCTACGGTCTGCCAGCCTCTGGGGTCGCTGGGAGAGATTGCTCCAGCAGACAGATTCATTTAAGAGAGACATCTGCATTGGGGTCCCCGTCTAGCCCCACACACACCGTGAGGGTCAAGAGCAGGAGCGCAGGGAGCATTACTGTTTCTCTTCCAACTGGGATTAGAGGGTATACATTCTCTAGGCCGAGTGACAGAGACGCCATCCAAGAGACTCAGCTATAATGGGAACTGCCAAGGGTCCCTGCTGTGGGCAAGGCGCAGATCTAGGGAGGGGATCAAGGGTCGCCTTGCCCGCGCCTTCCAAGGAACCCGGGCAGAGCTGCCGCAACCGGCCCACCGGTAGGGTAAGAGTGGGAGACTGGATGAAGCAGCTCACAGTCCCTCTGTCCCCGCGTCTCCTGGCACCCAGAGGCCGCGGGGGAGGCAGGCGCCGCGGGGCTCCGGTCCATGTGGGGAGTCACCGCCCCCTGGTCCGGGAGCTTCGGGCCCCAGCGCCCCCACCCCGCCGCCGCTGGCCTCGCCCCCGCCGCGCGCGCCCGGCCCGCCTCCCCCGTTGCCGTGGCAACTCTTGGAGCCTCCAGGCGCGTTCTCGTCCGCGGGAGCGCTCGACAGTGGCGGCGGCGGCGGCGGCGGCGGCGGCTCCGGCTCCAGCCGCGCGCGCTGCGACCTCTCTCCTGAGCCCGCGCGTTGCCTCCGGTCGGGTCCTGGGCCCCCCGCGTGGCCCCCCACCGGCCTCTACTCCTGTCCCGTCGCCTGTCCCTATGGAGCTGCTGGCTGCAGCCTTCAGCGCCGCCTGCGCCGTGGACCACGACAGCTCCACCTCGGAGAGCGACACGCGAGACTCGGCGGCGGGACACCTGCCCGGCAGGTGAGGACCGGTAGCATCCCGGCCCCCGCACGCCTTCCCTGCGTACTTCGTCCCACTCGCGTCCCGGGCGATGTTCACGGACCCCTATGGCCTATTCGGGTTCCTGGCCCCCGGGCTCCTGCTGTCCCCACTAACTCTAACCCGTCAGACCTGCATTCCCCCAAGAAGATCAGTGCGTCCTGGTCCAGGTTACTAGCACCCAGTCCCTGCGTGGGGCGGCCTCCTGCACCCTCTCCCTGGACGCCCAGTTCGCGCGTATCCTGCCCTGCGCCCTTCTCTGCGCTTCGAGTCTCGGGGAGTGGAGGATCAGAGCCCCGAGTAGGACCAGGGGCGCGCGACGGATAAGGGTGTAGGGTGGCAGCCGGCTAGCAGGACCCGTTGGGGCGGCCTTCCGCGCTGCAGAGCGGCCAGGGTACGCCAAGTTTCCTATGCCTGCCCGCGAGCTCGAAAAACATGAAGGTTTGGGCGGACTGGTGTGGGAGTGAATCACCCCGTCGCGCCCTGGTATGGTGACAAAAAGGGTTTGTAGGGCTCGCCCGGCCCCCGGACACGTGGCGGCCACTGTGGCCCCCTCGACTTGGACGAGCGCAGGGCAGCACCCCTGGCCAGCAGCCGCTTGTGCCCACGGAGAGTCGCCTCTTGCGATCTAGCCAAGGTGTGTCGTTGCTTGAAAATAAACGGCCCTCGTTCTCCTCCCTCTCTTACAGCGAGTCATCTTCCACCCCTGGAAATGGGACCACGCCCGAGGAGTGCCCAGCCCTCACCGACAGCCCCACCACGCTCACTGAGGCCCTGCAGATGATCCATCCCATTCCCGCCGACTCCTGGAGAAACCTTATTGAACAAATAGGTGAGAGTCCCGGGACAGCAGCAGCTCATTTGGGCCATGAGAGTCTGGGGGATTCTGGGCGTCCCTGGTTGCCGGGCAGGCATGCGGCTTTTGACATGAGTTGTTCTACTGGTTTCCTAGGCAGAACTGCTGTGTTTTATTAGTGCTGCACCACTGGGTTAATTTAGTCAGGGATTGTGCTTTATTTGTGAGACTCTCACACGGCAGCCCTGGCTGGCCTGGAATTTACTTAGTAGCACAGGCTAGCCTGGACCTCGTTCAGGGCCCCTGCGTCAAGAGCTTGAGTGCTAGGGTTACAAGCTTGAGACGCTGGGCTGTAGCAGTGGGTTTTGATCCTGGTGTCTCTTGGAGAATGCTCTTGGTCCAGCCCTTTCCTGCAGAAAACGCTGTTTCTGGTCGCTTCTGCCCCCAGTCAGGGAATGGAGTAGCCTGGCTGGAGGGAGAGGATGGATGAGGGAGAGGATGAGAGCCTTTCTTGACCTCATCAGGGAGGTTCTGAGAGGACCTGGAAAGGTGGTCATGAGTTGAAGTTGTACTCAGGAGCGCTGGGAAGAGCCAGGCTGAAGGTGCCCTCTTTGCACGAGGGGAAATGATAGAGGCGGGGGTTCCACCGGCTCCCAGAAGACGAAGAGACTCTTTCCAGAAGGTTGCCCAGGATGGACCTATGGGAACAGCACTTTTGGGGGGTCCTACTCCTCAGAGATGGGAGGGAGACCTGGGAGTGCTCAGAGAATTGAAGTGTCCCAAGAGCTGAAGTATTTGTACTTGAAAAAACAATGCTACTGATTGTTCTGTTACCACCAGGGTCACCTGTGAATGGTTCCCATTAATCAGAAAATGATGAAAATATTCTGGGATGTTGTCAAAGCCATCAACAGCCTATTCTCTTAAATACAAATTTTATATTTTGAATATACTTATACATTATGAAATGTAATGATTATCTTCCATTGCCAAATCCTGGGAGGTATCCAGGAAGGGATGTGGAGCAAACCCAGCTGTAGGAAGACTTCTTAGGGAGGCTGCTGCTCTTTTGTGCTCAGAGCTTCCTACCAGGGCCCTGGAAGGAGGGAGCAGGAGGCTAGAGGCATTGCTGCCTGAGGGTAAACCACACCAACCCTGGTTTTATCTCTGTGGTTCTCTACCAGCCAGGCGGAGGGTGCCGGGGATGCGAGTGTGTTTGTGCATTGTCTCTGGCACTGAACATGGTACTTGGCACGTAGACATTACGTGTTAAATAATAAGTGAGTAGCTTGCCCTTTACAAGTAGGCTTGGAAGCTTCGAAGGAAAAATGCTTTCTCTTCAGGAAGAGAGATTTTGAATGGTGGGGTGGGGTGGGGTACTTTGGTCAGGAGAACTGGGGGCGCCCCCCTAAACAGAACATGGCCAACCCAGTACAGAGCATCTCAGTAAGAGACGGGAGTGAAGCCTTTCTGCTCTGCCTGCAGATCATGTAAGTTTGAGCTTTGACAGGGAAAGTTAACACCCAAGGGGACGCTTACGGGAGGCACAAATAGGAAACAAATAACCAAACCACAAGGCATTAACAGTACATCAAGGGCAAAGGTTGTACGAGATAAATCTGTTCTATTTATATGGAAATTAGAGTTTAAGAGAAAGAATTTAAGGTAAAAATGAAAGATTATGAAAAATGGTGTGTTAGAGATGATAGTAATCACAGTAAGCTCAGAAAAGCGGGAGCTGGAGTGTACCTCGGAAAAGTGGGGAGCCCTCTGAAATGTACGCACATGACTTGTGTTGAGTGTTTGGCTGGAAGTAACAATAACCAGAAGCAAAGGGTCTTCAGCCATGGAGGTGGCCCATCTCGTTTAATGAGTGGAGAGGTGAAAGGTTCAATAGTTGGTTCCTTCACCTACGCGGTCACCCGCTGTGTTGTCTACATCCCCTCCTTTATTTGGGTTTTGTTAGGAGGGGACTGTTACAGCTCCAGGAACCACACTCTTAAGCCAAGGTGTGTAATGGCAGGGAGGGCAGTTTGTCTTAATGTGTCTACTGGGGGTGGAGACTGTCAGTGTTCTGTTGCTGTGAACATACACCACTTATAAAAGAAAGCATTTAGTTGGGGCTTCCTTAAAGTTTCAGCGGTCCATTATCAACATGGTGGGGAGCCTGGCATGGAGCTGGAGGGATAGCTTAGAGGTGCATCCTGATCCGCAGGCAGGCAGACAGTAGGCAGAGAGAGAGAGAGAGACTGAGATACTGAGCCTGCCGTGGGCTTTTGAAAGTGACACACCTACTCCAGTAAAGCCATACCTCCTAATCCTTTCCAACAGTCCACCAACTGGTAACAAAGATTTCAAATATATGAGGCTATGGGGACCATTCTTATTCAAGGACCACAGGTACCGTTTTAAGGAACCCTTAGAAGATATTCCCTTTTTCTGTCTCATTGGCTAGATTATTAATTTATACCTTAGATTGGTTGTCTTGGTATATTTTGTGTTGCTCTGACAATATACCTGAGGCTAGGACCTTTATCTGGAAAAGCGGTTATTTAGGGCACCAGTTTCTCTTGGCCCTGGTGAGGGCAATGGCACACACAGGAAATGATAGCAAAGCAAGATTATGAGAGGGAAGCTGGAGAGGTCCGGGGCCAGACAGTTGAGTGTAGAATGACCAGCTCTTGATCTAAAGCTCAGATGGACCCTTTCAGGGAAGATGCCTGTGTTACTTAATTACCTTCAGCGAGGCTTCACCGTTGGTACAATGGAGACCAATCAGACGAGCAGGAGCACATGGGCCTTTGGGGGAAATACTACATCCAAATCTTAGCTCGGGGTAATTTATGATGTTTTAGATGCTTTCCCTCAGAGTTCCGCTGCAAGTCAGTCATCCCGGGCCCCAGGAGACTGTGTCTGGTGAGGGCTGCTCTCTCTGCTTCATGGATCATCTAGGAGTCCCACATGGCAGAAGGAACAGTACAGTACCCTCCAGCCTGGAGTTCCACCCATGGGACCCACTTCCCAAAAGGCCCTTCCTCCTAAGACGAGTACACTGGGCTCTAGATCCCAGCATAGGAATGGGGTGGGGGGAGCAGGGGAAGAAAAGCAGCAGGACTTAGACCTTGGTCCTCCAGTGGTGTCAAATGCAGATACTGAGACCCACTGGTGATGGAGGAGAGAGCCTCCATCAGTCCCTGAGCACGGAATGTCCAGACCAGCCCTCCCCTCTCCAGTGGAAAGCAGCGGTGGGAGGGGACAGGGAAGAGGCGGCGTCCACTGTGAAGCTCTTTCAGAAATACCATTTTCAACACAGCTACCCACAGTGCTGGTATTTTTGTCTCCTGTCAGTACACGCGCCACCAAGAAGTCTGGGGTAGTGTTTGCCCGCAGTGTGCTGGCTGTGGCATGTGTTTTTGAGCCTTTAAAACATGCTAAGCTAGACGCTTTCCGGAAGCTTAAAAATGGTGATTTTGAAAGGTGTTCAGTCATGACTAAGTACCCCCTCTGCTAAGTCATCTGGAGGTAGCCCCAGCAAACGTGGTCAGAATCTCTGCCTGATCCTTAGCATGGAGGGCTGAGAGGGTAATAAAACGCTGGCCAGACTACTATGAGGACTTGGGTTCAACCCCCAGGACACACTGAAAGGCAAGCATGCCAGCATATGTTTGCAATCCTAGTGCTGAGAGGCCGCTAAAGGGTACCCCTGGGGTTCACTGGCCAGCTAGCCTAACTTACTGGATGAGCCCCAGGCCAATAAGAAACCTTGTCTCAAAAGAAAAAAAAATCCAAGGTGCTCAGCACCTGAAGAATGATGCATGCCTCTTACATGCATGCATACATACATGTACATGCACATGCATGTGCATCCCAGCGTTCACAAACCAACACGCATGTGTGTATGGTGTGTTATGTTGAACTGGTTTCTGGGGTGACATGAGACTGTCCTTGGAGAGCATTACCTAAGTGGGGTTCAGCATGGACTTTGCTGCTCCTTAGTATCCCTCTGGCCAATGAACTCCATGTTGAATCCTGCGACTAGGAGAACAGTAAAAACACAGGATCTTAATCCTCTGAAATCAGGGCTGTCCTGCCTTGTTGTAGAGGCTTCATAATGTACAGTCACAGAGTCACCAAGTGTCGGAAGCAAATAACTTAATTCACAGGATGGATTTATGCCAGACTCACTCCTGCCAGCGAATGCTATTTCTCCCACTGCTGTCAGGATTTCCACAGGGATCTACTTCTCCTTTTCCCCTTTCTGCTGTTTAGACGTAATTCCGAACCACACATAGAAGGAACAGTAGCAAGGACTTTACAAGGGTCTCACTTAACCTTACTGGATCTTACCTTTTCCAGGGCACTCCAAATATACCTGCATCTCTCTGTCACCTTAGCCCTCTGCCCCCTGCCTCCACCAATGAAGCTATCAGACCTCTTGCCAAACTGGCTACTTTAATGTTGTTCATGATCCAGTGCCAGCTGTCAGGGCTCATCTTTTACCTGGTGACTGTGCCGTGACTCTGCCCTGCCCCCGCTTTATTGATGCCCTTGTCCTTTTAGTCCTAGGAAGTGCCATGGCCCTATCCTCCCTGCCATGCGTACAGATACGTTAACATTCCTATCTGGGGTCTGCACAGGCTCTCAAGGCAGAGTTCTACCTCTGTAGCATGACCTACAAGATTCTTGGAGTAAACCCCCTGCCTCTTGGCAGGCAGTATCCCACACCCTTGTCCCTGCCAGCCTGTGTGGAGGGACTGTCACTCTGTTCCGTAGCCAGAATATCCCAAATGTTCATCTCATTCCTTCTCCATGAGGTGCCAAGTTTACACTGATCCACCAGCACCCCTAGCATCCTCCCTGAGATTTGGGTCACATTTGTTTTTAAATGTGGTTGGTCAGGGAATACGCCTCAGGTGTGAGTAGCAGAGACAGCAGTTGGCTTTGGGCTCAGTTGATGAGACACGGATTCAACATGAAAACTCATAGCCACTCCCGATTCAGAGGATGTACAGACTACACGTTTTAACACTGAAACACTTAAAGCTGGAGAAAGGAACCTGGTGGGAGACTGAAACATAATTGGGACATTTCCATCAATTTTGTAGGCATACTTATTAACACATCAAGGTCTGTATTCTTATTTTTTTTTTCCCAGCGTGCGTGGGAAAAGCAATTTTGAGTCTACTCAGGGATTTCTTTACTTGTCGGAAGAAACCTACATATGCTGCTCTTCCGTGGCAAAGAAGGCGATGGGTGGTCTCTCCTGCAGGGCCAGAGCTGCTGCTGGGGCCTAGGGTGTGCTGCCTTCCTCTGTGTGAGCCTGGGGCTTCGAAAGGACCTTCACCTGACCTCCTGTTCTTGTCTTTGTTGTAACTCTTTGATTTCAGGGCTCCTGTATCAAGAGTATAGAGACAAATCGACCCTCCAAGAAATCGAAACCCGGAGGCAACAGGATGCAGAAATACAAAGCAACTCGGATGAGTCCCAGGCTGGGGAAGACACACCAGAGGAGGAAGAGGAAGAGGAGGAGGAGCTGGCCAGTCCACCTGAGAGGAGGGCTCTGCCTCAGATCTGCCTGCTCAGCAACCCCCACTCCAGGTTCAACCTCTGGCAAGACCTCCCTGAGATTCAAAGCAGCGGCATACTGGACATTCTCCAGCCCGAGGAGGTCAAGCTGCAGGAGGTAACGAAGGTTTCCGAGCGGGTCTGGAGATACAGGGAGTCTGAGGGGTCGTCGCAGACCTGAGGTTCCCAGTTGGCTCACTAAAGCCGTTCAGGGCTGAATGTGTCTATCTAACACAGATAGGAAAAGAAACATTTCACAGGTCACAGAACACCCAGCCACTTTCTGGTCTGGCTCAGTGCGCGTGCTGAAGGTTAGAAGCATTGATATTTTTTGTTAGGCAGAGTGACTGCCTTTCTGTATGGTGACACTGAAACCCTAGGTGCTACAGAACTGGTGTCTGTGAACTGACTCCTCTGCAGGTGACAATCAGCCGTGCTTCTTTTCACATTTGGGGGCCGTGTGGATTCTGGATGGGTGAGGGTCCAAGAGACCCTTTGTGTGATGGTCCTGGACAGTCCCCCAGAGGTCAAGGAGGTAGAGGCAGCCAGTGAGCGGCTCAATGGTTGGTTGCTAGCAGTGAGAAATAATCAATGGGAAAGTATCAGTAACAGAAACATGTAACAAGTGTTTGTTGTTTTTGTTGACCAATGATCTTAATCTTTTAAGTGCCAGGAAAATATGATAGAGAGGAGAGGATAGTCCATGGGAGGAAGAGTGGTCAATGGAAAGAGAGGGGAGAGAGGGAGGGAGGGAGGGAGAGAGAGAGAAAGATTTTTTGTAACTTGTCCATGTGGTTCTTGAGTATGAACTTTGTAGATGGAAGCAATAATGTCATAATGCCTAAAGGGCTAATGACCAACACAGAGCCCAGCTCCTACCCGTATCACCCAGTTCAATTCAGGCCCTGCTACTGGGGAAGGAAGTAGTTTTGAAGGGCCGCCTAGGTTTCACAGGTGTGTCCTGTCTGGCAGAATCAAGTAGGAATATATTTAAACTTTGACATCCTACCTAGCATGGGACTACATCAAGACCTTATTTTGGGTGGTGGTTGTTGTCATTAAGTAAGACTTAGAGATCAATTCATGTATTTAAAACTTTGAAACACTGTATAAACCTTTTCCAGCATAAATGGAGCTAAACACAGAGGAGTGTGCCCTTTATATATCACACAGGAAGGAACAAGCGGCAAAGAAGAGGGGCTAGATATTTGGCGCATGCCTGTAATTTCAGTGCACCATGGCCAGAGGCAGGAAGATTGGGAGTTCAGAGTCATCCTCACCCACATAGGCATTAGAAGCCAGCCTAGGCTACATGACAGCCTGCCTCAAAAACTAAAACAGAAGCAAAAAATAAATACCATACAGTGGGCACACTTACACACACCTCAGTTATGAAGGTAAGTGAACACTGGGGAGCACTCTAGTGGAATAGAAACTAAGCCACCATGTGTAGTAGTAGGTCACTTGTTTGTTTCTGGCTGCCCAGACTCCAAATAACCACTCAGAAACTATATTATTTAAATCACTGCTTGGACAATCACTTAAGCATATTGCTAGCTAGCTCTTACATCTAGTATTAACCTGTTTCCATTATTTTATATTTTACCACGAGGCTCGTGGCATACTGACAAGCTTCCAGCTGACAGTTCACGTATTTCCCCTCTGGCAGCTATATGACGTCTCATGACTCCACCTTCTTTCTCCCAGCATTCAGTTTAGTTTTCCCCACCTAGCTCTACTCTGCCCTATCATAGGCCAAGCCAGCTTCTTATTCATTAACCAATAAAAGCAACACATATACAAAAGGACTCCCACACTAACCATATTATCAGACATAGAAAGCACTGTTGAAGGCCCTTCAGGTGGATAAAGGTGCCACTCACTTCTAAATGTTTTAAAATTCCATAAGTAGCCCACCAACCACCCTTTCATTATTTTTTCAAAAGCAGACAATACCAGAGCCTTCACTGGGCCCCTTGCAGCTTTCAGCTGAGCTTTTATGAAAATAATCTCTACTCTGTAAGGCATGAGAGCACAGGCCACTGATCCCTTCCCAGCTGGAAGGCAGACTTCCAGACTATACAAGGAAACCTTGTCTCAAGACAACCCCTTCCCTCAGCATTCGCACCTTCTTGCTTTTTAGTGTTAGACACAACTGCATTGAATAAGGATGGAAGTCTGAATGAGGATGGAGGAGCACAAATGTCCAGGGGGTCAACAGTGCTCACTGGCTAGCCAGTGTGCTCCGTGGACACGGTGCAGGGGTGGCCTTGAGCAGTGTGGGCTCAAGAGAACTCAGTCATGTGTGTGGTACACTCTTTTAGTCTTGCAAGACCATGGGCACCTCACAGCAGTGAAAGGGGCATCTTCCATCAGATCCCAACACAGGGCATTCAACGGGCAGTATGGGCTTAGCAGCCCCAGTCTGAAGAACACTAAATCTAAAATAAAACGCTCAAAACCCAGAAATTTTTGAGCACAGATGTGATGCCACAGGCCAACAATTCTATACCAGCCAACCATTTCACGTGTAAAACTATCGAAAATGTTTTATGTAAATTACGTTTAGGGAACTGGAGAGATGGCTCAGTGTAACATGAGGGCCTGTTCTTTGGGATTTCTGTCCTGCTCAGTTCCCACAGCCATTAAGTCCCCAAAGAAAATCACACAGAGAATCTACATTAGGTTATAAACTGATTGGCCCATTAGCTCAGGCTTCTTATTAACTCTTATATCTTATATTAACCCATTATTCTTATCTATGTTAGCCACATGGCTCAGTACCTTTTTCAGTGGGGCAGGTCACATCCTGCTTCTTCGGTGTCTGGGCAGGACTGCGGAGGAATGGGCTTCCTCCTTCCCAGCATTCTTCTGTTCTCATTGCCCCACCTTTACTTCCTGTCTGGTTGTCCCACCTATACTTCCTGCCTGGCCAATCAGTGTTTATTTAAAACATGATTGACAGAATACAGACAATTCTCCCACACCAGCTCAGTGGTTAAGAGCACTCACTGTTCTCCTAAAGAACGGGAATTTAGCTCCCGTCGCCCATGGTGATCCTCTCACAACCACTTGCAAACTCCAGCTCCACGGGATCAACACACTCTCTGTCCTCTGCAGACACACACACACACATTCCATTTAAATTACCTTTTAAGCTGTGAGCATAAAATGCTTATAAGCATAAATGAGTTCCATAGTTAAACCAGGTCTTGCTTCCAACATTGCTCATTATTTTTGTGCAAATATCCTCAAACCCAAAAATGAAAATCTGAAGTCAGAAACTCAGCTGGTTGCAAGTGCTGGGGTAAAGATACTGGAATTTTACCTTGTTACCAACCACGGGAGAGGCTGTGGTCACCCACATCTCTAGTCCCAGTCCCAAACCACCACTTGCTCTTTGATCTATTGAATGGAGAGTGTCTTATTCTTGCCCTCTTTTCTTTTCCTCTCCTCCTCTTCTTTTTTCTTCTTCTTTCTTCTAGGTTTCATGTAGCCCAGGTTGGTCTCAAACTCACTAGGTATTGGAGAATGGCCTTGGACATTTTAAAAATAGTATCTTTTTCTTATTTATCTATTTGTAAATATTTATTTTATGTGCATATTTTGCTTGTGTGTTTGTCTGTGTACCTCATGTGTGCCTGCTGCCTTCAGGTGTCTGAATAAGGTGTTTAGGTCCCATGGAACTGTAGTTGGGTGATTGTGAGTTGCCACGTGGGTGGTGGGACCCAAAACCACATCCTCTGCAGGAACTGTATGTGCTCTTAACTACTTAGCCGCCTCTGGAGCCCCAGCCTTGAACTTTCGATCCTCCTGCCTCTACCTCCTGAGTACTGGGATTTCAGGCATAGGCCACTGTGCCATATTTAGCCAGTACTGAGGATGGAACCCAGGACACACACTAGACAAACATTCCACCCACTAAACTGCATGAACCCCAGGCTCATTGTCCCTTTTTCTGTCAGGCTTCTGTATTGATGTTCTTGATTGATTAGCAGCTTTTATATATTCTGGATATTAATTCTCTCAACATTTTTAATGTCTTCCCCACAGTCTAGCAGGGGGGAAGTGATGGAACTCACACCTGTGCTGGCACCCACCTGCCTGGGCTTTGAGTCCCCACTCTGTTGCTTCTTAGCTGTGTGACACTGGCTTATCTGTAAAATGCCAATATCTGGATCTACTTTCTGTTGCCATACTAGTACAGAGACTGGGTTGTTTATGAAGAACAGATGTGTGTTCAGCTTGAGCTTCTGGAAGCGAGGAGGTCAAATGAAGGAGTTTTGACTGATGGGGGACTCATGCTGCTTCCGCTCATAGTGGGAGGTCAAATGCAATCAGGCACGTACAAAGAGAGCAAGAGGTGCCGAATCCCCCAGTAGCTTCCCTATTCCCAAGAGGAAAGCATCACCCACTCACGAGGGCACCTTCTCTGCAACCCAAGCACCTCCCGAACTGAGAGTCAGGCCTCATGTAGGGGGACACAAGCCATAGCAGGGTTCTCCTGGTTCCTGCCATTGCTCTGCGCAGATCAAGAGAATTTCCAAGTTCAAGATCATCGTCCCTGGGCTTCTCCCTCTGTGACAGCTGTCTTCTTTCATGGAATTCCTCTCTTTCTTTTCTTAGAAAATCTTCTGGCCTGCTTATGTGTTTCTTCCTAGTTGTCTGTGTGTGGTGGTGGTGGTGGGTGTCTGAGGAGGAAGAGAGGCAGGTTTCAGCAGGTGGAACCACGATGAATCGGGCCCTAGGGTCCGGTAGGATGCTGCACACCATGCTGTACTGTAGGAAAGAGACACAGCGGGGACACAGGAGCCTAAAGAAGAAACCTAGGGTACTTTGTGTAAAACGCTCACCGTAGTCCAAAGACAGCACAGTGAAAGAGAATGTAAGTCACCTCCTTCAAAATCTTTAGAGCCAGTATGGTGGTTTGTGCTTGTAATCCCAGCACTCAAGAGGCTGGGGCAGGAGAATTGCTGGAGACTCATGTATCTTTTTTTAAACATAGTTTCAAGTTTACTATTGTCGTGTGTATATGCATACTTGGTATATGTGTGGGTATGTATGCCACTGAGTCATAAGGAGGTCAAAAGACAACTTTGTAGCATTACTTCTTTCCTTCCACCTCTGCAAGGGTTCCAGGGATCACACTCAAGTCACAGGCTTATGCAGCAAAGACCTTTACTCACCGAGTCATCTGCCCAACCTGAGACTCCTATTTCCGCCCTAAAGAGAAGTGGTGTTTATTTCCAGGGACCGTAAATACCACCAAAAATGCTTCAATGGGTCAGAGCACTGACTTCCCATTCCAGGGAACCCGGGTTCAATTCTTGACACCTGCATGGCAATGCACAGCCATCAGTAGCCCCAATTTCAGGGGATCTAACACAGTCTTCTGACACACACATAGTGCACAGACATGCATGCAATCAAAACACCATATACATATATATGTATGTATATATACATATACACATATAATAAAAGTTTCATTTTAAAAAAGGAAAGTTTATATTTGTTACTATTATCTATTGAAATTGTACAAGTCATAATATCTCACTACATAGTCTATCACAGTGAAACAAGACAATAAAGTATAAATGCTGTGGAAACTTCAAATGGAGACAGGTGTGGCAGTGCACATCTGTAAATCTGTATCCCAGCATCCAGGAGTCAGAGGCAAGAGACTCCCCTGCTCGAGGCCAGCCGTGGCCATATAGTGAGTCTGGGCTAGCTCAATAACTTGTCTATTTCACTGGCAGTGGTGAGGGCGCTACACTGAGAGTCCTGTGAACTCATGGTGCCTGAGCTGCATTCGGGGAGCACTCGCAATGCCCCATGCTCTACTGTCAAACGGTAGAGGGCTGGAGCAATGCTTCACTGGGTAGCATACTTACTTCTCGAGTGTGAGAACCTGACTTTGGGCCCCCAGAACCCACGTAAAAGGCCAGACACAGTGGTATGGCTGTAATACCATCAATAGTGAGAGGGGAGGCAGAGACAAGCAGATCCTTGGAAGCCCTCTGACAAGCTAGCCTAAAGTTCCAGGCCATTGAGAGACCCCATCTTAAACAAAAGGATGGATGGGAAGTGAATAAAAATATCTCCTATTTTTATATGGGTTGGTGACCCCAGATTCCAGTCAGCTATGGAGCTCTATCAACAAGGATAAGATGAGCCACTCAGAGAAAAATGGCCAAAGCTGTTCACCTAGAAGAACAGAGTTGGAGAGGGGGCTCACGGGTTAAGAGTGTGCATTCCCGTTAAAGAGGACCTGAGTTTGGGTCTCAGCATCCGTATCAGATGGCTCACAACTGCCTGTAACTCCAGCTCCAGGGGCATCCAGTGCCTCTGACTCTGTGGGTACCCACTCATATGTGCACATATACACAGACACAAACACACACACAGAGACACAATTTTTAAAAAACTACAAATGGCCAATAAGTAAATGGAAGAAGTGAAAGTCAAATTTACTGATAATCAAAAAAAAGAAAAATCCAAACCAAAGTGGCATCCAGGTTGTTTTCTGTACTTCAGAGTGACAGAGAATGACCTTGAATTTCTTTTCCTTCTGCCTCTACTTCTAAAATGCTTGGGTTACAGGCTTGTACACCCCTGGCAGTTTACAGACTGCTGGGAGTTAAACCCAGGACTTCATACATGCAGGCAAGTCCTCTGCCACCTAAGCTACATCCTCAGCCTCAACCATGTATTTACACCTAAAATTTAGTTTGGGAGAATACTTATATGAGCATTGCCAACACAGGCAATAAGGATGTGGCAGTATTTTTACCAAGAAAGAATATATTTGTATGGTTCCCAGTCTTTCTTAATCTAGAACTCTATATTGTAAAATAATCAGGCATGTGCACAAGTATCTGTTTATTAGGATGTCTCTAGCCCCATAAAAATTAGAAGAGTGAGGAGAGAAGCCTAAATGCTCAAAGATGAAGGAATTGTTTAGTAAGATTGAACTACAGATAGTTAAAAGTGTGTTTTCAACAGCCAGGGTGCTGTTCAATATGGAGGACTTGCAGAGTATGTGCAAGGCCCCTGGATTCTATCCTTAGCTTTGGAGGGGGGAGAGAGGGAGAGAGAGAGAGAGAGAGAGAGAGAGAGAGAGAGAGAGAGAGAGAGAGTTAAAAACAGGTTTTCAAAGAATTAAGTAGGTGAAAATTCACAGCATACAGTGTTTCCGAAGAGTCGAGCATCACGTCTATAGCAGACTGACAGCTGAGCCGGCTCAGTGATGAAGATGCTACCAAGCCCGACAACCTGACTTCCATCTCCCAGAGCCACATGGTGGAAGGAAAGGACCAACCTCAGGGTCATCCTCTGACTGCCTCACACGTGCTACATACACAAACCCACACACAAATTAATAAAATGTAATTTTAAAAAATACTTCTTTTATACATTTTTGCAATTTCCCATAGATCAGAATGATGTATCTAAAACTTGATGAGTCCAAGATGATATGCACTGTATTCAGCAGCAATCACACACACACACACACAAGCTTCCATGTGTCCTGCTCCGGATGTTTAGAGCCTGGCTTTACAGATTGATTTTTGAAAATCTTAATGTGTGCTTTCTATTTTAACGACAGACCCTGAGGTGTTCAGGTTTTATTTTTTGAATCAGTGACAAAGATCTATTTTTACATGGCTGCTGGGATTCCAACTCAGGCCCTCATGATTTCATAGGAAGCACACTTAACCACTAAGCCATTGCTCCAGGCCCATTAGACCTCTTTTTCAGTCTATATTGCTGTGAGACAGGTAGCCTCTGGGTCCCACCAAGTCAGCGTGTGGCCAGAGCATCCCTGATCCCTTAGCTACGTAAGTGGCAAGTGTCCTTGACCCCCTTCATCCCCGTGACAACCTTGGGTAAGCCCCAGTCTGACTTCGTCCTAGAAGAATCAGGATTTGAAGCAAAGGTGTGTGCTTCCCTCTACTTTAAGTAGAGGCTGAAGGTGGGAAGCAAGCGCTACCATGGGGGGATTTTTCCACTGATTTTTATTTGCTAGCTTGCTCAGAAGCCCTTAGTGTTGGAGTCACTGTTTAAGAGCAGGGCAGTTCGGAAAAAAAAAAATTAGAACTTATTCAAATTAAAAGACCAGAAGGAAGGTGTGTGTAAAAGGTGTCGGGAGGCGGTGGCTCCAAGCTGCTATGAGGTTCAGCTGGGTCTGTCCATCCTGCTGAGCCCTGACTCAGAAGACAGAACTGCCTTTTGCTTCTCTCCTCTTCTTTCAGATGTCCAGAGCCTCCGTATACTTCTGGTGATCTAGGCTTTCTCACTCTTTCT
This sequence comes from Ondatra zibethicus, assembly GCA_004026605.1. NCBI lineage: Eukaryota > Metazoa > Chordata > Mammalia > Rodentia > Cricetidae > Ondatra > Ondatra zibethicus. The sequence continues at coordinate 408,456 of PVIU01000129.1, forward strand.
TTAAAGCCCCCTCCCCACCATGTGATGTCTTGTCTACAATGTGGTGAGCCTCATGCTGACTTAGCTGAATGGCGTGGCTTCTCACCGCCCCCCCCTTTTATCTCCATCTTTTTTCTCCCAGCACCTTTGGAGACTTATAGTTTATTGCCCAAGAGTTTTTCCTTTAGACTCAAATAAAACTGTCCTTGAGCTTCAAAAGAAAAGAAGAAAAGAATGTGTAGGGTATCTCAACAGGGAGGGCAGGGGGCATTTTAGAAGGTGGCAGGAAGGGATGGAAGGAGACTACAGATCAGGGAGGAGGCATGGACAGGGAGGGTGGGGCTCTCCACCCAGCAAAACCTCAACCTGCTTGACAGTGCCTGCCTGCCATCTGGCATGAAGAGAAATAAAGAAGCCAGAAGTGCCTGGAATGGCTGTTGATTTTGCTGCGGTGGCCTGTGTCCCAACTCTGTTCAAGACCCTACCTCTGCAAAGGGGCTTCTTTGATCTAGGGAGCAGGCCAGACAGAACTGGGGACATGAACAGGTAGTGGAGTTTTGAGCATCTCCAGGGCACAGAGACACGTAAGCACAAGGTGGAGTGCCCTACAGGCTGGCAATGGGATTGGCAGCAAGGCCCAGCATGCCCAGACAGGGATGGGCCTCGTTCTTCTGAGGAAGGAGATGGGAGGGAACCCTACAGTCAACCACAGCCTGAGTCTACTAAGGCACTGAAATGAGACTTGTAATTTATTGTTTTCACCCTCTTTTTATACCTTAGAGCAGATATTTCCACCACCATCCCCGCAAACAAAACTATTTTAGAAGGAAAGTACTTCCTGTTGTTATATGACAGACTTCTAACAAAAACTTAAATTATTGGCCATGTGTAGCTCAATGATAAAGCACTTACCTAGGACATGAGAGGCATAGGATTGGATTCCTAGTACTACAAACACACACTTAAATTATGATTATTAGGTTATTTCCCAACCCCAGTTGAATTATTTGGAGCTTTTAAAGACTTGTTTTTTAATTATATGTGCAAGTGTGTGTGTCTGTGTGTGTGTCTGTGTGTATGTGTGTGTGTGTGTCTGTGTGTATACCTTGGAGGACAGAAGAGGGTGTCAAATATCCCAGAACTAAAGTTACAGTCAGTTGTGAGCAGCAAGTTTTCTTAGTCATGATATTATCTTATCAGATCCCTGAATCAAGAAAACCCTAACAACACTGTAAATAAGTCCTAAATAAATGGAGAGAGATGGGAAGTTTGGCCCCTTGCTCTAAGGTAGGCAGTAGCTATCACCTAAAACATCACATTTCTGGTCTGTTTGCTAGAGAAAGCAAGCAGAAAAGGCTTCAGCAAAGAAGCAAAGTTAATAGTTTGTGCATCTGATATAGAGCCCAAAAATGACAAAATTATCTCTGGTCTGGAGAGATGACTCAGGAATTAAGAACAGTGGCCACTCTTACAGAGGACCCAGGTTCAATCTCCAGTACCCACGGGATGGCTCACAACCACACTTAACTCCAGTCCTAGGGCATCTGATGTCTTCTCCTGGCCTTCACAAGCATTGTGTGTATGTGGTACACAGACAAACATCCAGGCAAACACATGAGCTAAAAATAAGGTCTCAAAAAAAAAAGCAAAAGTATCAAGTATCTCTTACTCTTCTCTCTCACAGGTTCCCGTGTCCCCTGAGACACATGTTCAAAGTGGAAGAAAGTGAGGAGGGATGGGGACAGGGATGCTCATTTCTTTTCACTTAGCAAGCTATTTATCCCATCTCTCCATATTGATTCTTCTCCCCGCTCCAGATTTATGGGACTTACCGTGCAGCTGTCCCATAGTGTAGCCAGTCCCTGGTGATGAACAACTGCACTTGACTTTGTTATATACGCTGTATATCATAAGAAATAGAACGTGTGCTCATCTCAGTGCCGAGGGCATCGTGGCTGCTATGTAGAATTCCTGGTTACAGGTGAGGGATCTTAAAGCTTGTGGACGATGCACCCCTTGCTCGCCCACCTCAGCCATGTGTGAGTGCCCCAGCTCCTCGTCCCTGTGGGCACATTATCTCACTGCTTCTCCAGGCTTGTGAGTGGGGTGAAATGGCTTCTCCTTATAGCTTCTGTCTATACACTTCTGACAGCCAGGCCTTTTCATGGTCCTGTAACCTGAAAGCTTTTGCAAACTGTTCTGTTAGCCAGATCTTCTTGCAGATACTTTGTCAGTGGCTCTGTGACACGGGACACTTGTTGAGGGTTGGGTTTGGTGTTCTGGACCAGGGAACCTCAGACCCTCAGCTCTTGCACTGCATGGCTGCTACGTGGGAAGGTCCTTGTCACTCCCCGTCAGGCACTGTGGCCCAGGCAGCTGTCATGGTGCCCCTGCTGGGTCCAGCTCTGTTGGCAGGCCCCATGCCCACAAGATTTCAGCCACAGGAGCTCAGTCTTGAGCCTGGATTCCCCTTAATACCTTACTCCTGCCCAGAGGTTCTGCTTGACTAGAGGAGGCTTTCCAGACCCTGTAAACACTCCCAAGCCTGTGGTGTGTGCCAGTCACAGGCTCTGGCTCTGCAGGCCAATCACCCTAGAGATGAGGAATGTCTGGCCGCGTGAGGTGTGGGTCATCCCATACCCCTCACTGCCCCGTGTGGCTGCTCTGAGAACCAGAGCAGGCAGAAAGTGGGCATCCCAGGGGTAGAGGGACTCCTCTGTTCCTGCTGAGAGGAGCTATGGTGTTGTCCCTACACAGTCGCTCACCTGAGCCACTGCCCTGACCCAAGACAGTACCCACAGGCCCTCAGAGTGTCTGGGGAGCCGAGTGCTTGGTGCCTGAAGCTCAGGCTGGTCCCTGGCAGTCTTCAGAGGTCCTGTAACCCCTGATGGTTTAGTGAATTCATGGAGACTGGATGGTGGGTCTGAACGATGGCGTCATTGGGTAAGGTTCCCACAGCCTCTAAGGAAACCCAAAGCTTAAGGATACCCCAAGGCCTCTGACATTATGGTTCATGCTTTCTCTGTCCTGCACTCACCTCCAGACATAAGCAAATGGGCTAACAGCAAAACCATGTGTCCCCTGAGTTGAGGGCTAGAAACTTAATCCCCAAGTAAAGTGTTGAGAGATTTAAAGGGGAGCTAGGCCTTGAGGGCTCTGTTGCTATTGTGGGAATGGGTTCATTATCAATGGAAGGGATTCTGTCTTCTGAATGAGTCAGACCCCTCTTCTCTGGTGCATTTGAGCATGCCCTTGGCTCTTCCCAGGCAGCAGCATGTTGACCTTGGACCTCCAGTCGTAGAACCATTAGAAATCTTCTGCCTCTATATTCCTGCTTGAGTTCCCTCCCTGACTTCCTTTAACGATGGGCCATGATGTGGGAGCAGAAGTGAAATAAATCCTTTCCTCCCTAGGTTGTTTTGGGTCACAGTGTTTTATCACAGCAATAGAAACCCCCACTAAGACAGAGGGAGGTGGTTCAGTCTCTAACCAGTGGAGAAACACAGGCTGCTCTCCCTTGTGGGGCTCAGATACAGACTCAGCCCAGACCCCTGAGATGATCCTTTGTCTGAGAAAGCCCAGCTCTCCCTTGAGAGGCTAGAAAGGGACCTTCCGGGACCCTGAGGTGGGGTTTCTGTTTCATGTGAGGGAGGTAAGAGGTGGGAAGAAGATATCTATCTTCAGTCTATGGTCTGTAGGCCCCTGGTGCTGAGTCCCACAGAGGTAACCCTGGAGATTCAAGCATCAAAGATTCAGGGAGTTTGAGGAGCCCACCTGACATCCAAATCTGGGTGAAGTGCAGAGTGTGAGGTTTAAGACAAGTAAGGTAAACAGCTGCAAAGAAGTGGCCCTGCCTTTGTCTGCTGACAAAGGAGAGTAAACAGATCTCACAGGGGGAGTAGGAGCAGACATGGAGGACAGTGAGGCAGCAAGGACTCTCTCTGACAGGACAAGTGCTTTAGTCAGGCCTCACCAGAGAAACAGAACTTAGAGAATGAACACACACACACACACACATACACACACACATATATTTTATTATATATGGTATTATTATTATTAATTGACCTACCAATGGAAGGTCCAAGAATCCAGTTTCTGTTCAGCTCACAAGGCTGAGTGTCTCAGCTTGTCTTGTCTTCAGTATATACCAGAATCCCAAAGAAGTAGGCTCTAATGCCCACGAAGCAATGGACTTGCTAGTGAGAACAAGAGCAAGCAGGCAAAGAGCAAACGCTTCCTTCTCTCATGTCCTTTATGTAGCTGCCAGCAGAAGATGAGGCCCAGATTAAAGGTAGATCTTCCCACTTCCAAAGATCTGGATTAAAGGTGTCCCTTCCCACCTCAAAGATCCAGATTAGAAGTGGGTCTTCCCACTTTAGAGAAATTCCCTCACAGTGCCCAGCCATTTAGGTTTTAGGTAATTCCAGATGTAGTCAAGTTGACCACCAAGAATAGCCACCACAAGTGTCCAAGACTCCAAGCTTTGCTCTTCCCCCCACCTCCCCTGTTTCTTGCCCCTTCCTAAGTGTCTCTGATTCTTTTTCATATCCCCGTGCTGATGGTCAGGAGCTCCTCTGGTTCTGAAACCGCTTAATCAAGGCAGTCCCAAAAGACCTCACCTAAGCCTAGGCAGTTGCAAGGCCACGTGCAGTTCCGTAGGCAGGACTGCAGCCACGCTGCATTAGTGTGGAGTCTTGCTGTGATAAAACACCCAACAAAAGCAAGGTAAGAAGAAATAGCAGGGTGGTGGTGGCGCAGGCCTTTAATCCCAGTACTTGGGAGGCAGAGGCAGTTGGATCTCTGTGAGTTCGAGGCCAGTCTATTCTACAAAGCAAGTTCCAGGACAGCCAGGGCTATGTAGAGGGACTCTGTCTCAAAAACAAACAAACAAGCAAAAGAGTTTAATTTAGATTACAGTATGAAAATATATATTTCATGTGGTGGGGAAGGCAAGATGGCAGGAAAGTAAAGTGGCTGGCCACAGTGTGTCCACAGTCAGACAGCAGAGAAAGATGGATGCTGGGGTTCAGATTGCTTCTCACCCTTTTATTCAGTTCAGTCCTCCAACCCTGGAGTAACACTAGCCCCATCAGAATGATCTTCCTGTTTCAATCAACCCAAGTTAGAAATTTTGTCACAGACTTGTCCCTAGGTGATTCTAGATTCTGTCGAGTTGAGGACGTGAACCACCACCCTTGGCCTCTGGCCCTGGTCCTGCCACCTCTCCCAGAGGCAAGTTGGCTCTGAGCAGGTTCACAGGTGTCCTGAGGCGTGTGATGCTGACTCAGCATCTCCTTTCCCTGGAGGACAAAGAAAAGTCTACATTTATGCTGGGGAGGGGGGAACATGCTGCAGAGGACACAAAACATGGCTGCTCCACACAGCCTGGCAGGGAAAGCTGGTGTGTGTGAGTGTGTGTGTGTGTGTGTGTGTGTGTGTGTGTGTGTGTGTGTGTGTGTGTGTGCTCCAGAGCAGGTACACACCATCCCTCACTCTCTCCAGGAATCTCTTCAGAGGGGCCCTAACACCTGGAGAGTCACCACCTTCCCATGTCCTGACCCTCCTTCACTGCCATCCTACCCCCTCCCTGTCCTGCATGCCCAGTGTAGCTCGGAATGCGCATTGGCATCCCTGAGAACAGGGTTTTCTTGTTATCCTTCGCCACTTAGCCCCAACTTCACCTCCTGGGACAGACCCACCTTGCCATTCTGGCCAGAGTGCCTTTCTACCCATAGGTAAAGCAGTGCCCAGATGGTGGGCAGTTGTGCCCAGGTTGTCTGTCCGATGCTCTGTGGCACACTGAGTCATGCTTTATTCCTGACTCTCCCTCCTCATAGCCATCCAAGGAGCCCAAACTGCCATTCTCATTTAGGAAGATTAAGCAGTTATTGCTGACCTCCCAAAGCCAATGTATTGTTGGCAGCCCAGCTGCTCACAGCAAGCAGACATGTCACAGTCGTCACCAATGGCAGGGCTACCTGGACTGGCCTTCCAGGAAACAGCAAATGTGAGCCAGCTCTTAGCCTGCACAAAGAATCCAGGCAGGGCGTCCTGTGATTCTCATAGTTCTTGGCAGCTAATAAATGGAAGAGTTGAGATCTAAGAGCACCATTGGGGACCAAGCTGTGATTCATGAAACGTGGGTCAGGCTAATTGGGTGTTCGCTGAGCATCCCATCCAGCAGCAGGCTCACAGAGCAGCTGCCAGAGAGGAAAGATACGGTGTTGCTAATTCCTGAAGTGTAGCAACCGCTGCTAAAAAGTTTTGTATTCTCTCTCTCTCTCTCTCTCTCTCTCTCTCTCTCTCTCTCTCTCTCTCTCTCTCTCTCTTTCTCTCTCTCACACACACACACACACACGCTATACATACTCATAAACACATCCATACATATACTCATTCACACACTCAGACTCAGCTACTCACTCATACACATTCTCACACATTCACATGAACACGTATTCATGTGTGCGTGTGTGTGAACAAACATGCACACACAGAGTCATTTTTTCTTCAGTGCGTTGGGGTAGCTGAGACTAAAGAATCCAGCATAGTGGCGCATGCCTTTAGTCCCAGCACTTGGGAAGCAGAGGCAGGAGGATGTCTCTGAGCTTGTAGCCTGGTCTATAGAGCAAGTTCCAGAACAGCCAGTGCTATATAGAGAAGTCCTGTCTCAAAGAAGAGGAGGGGGGATTTATTTTTACTCTGTTTCAGAGGTTCTAGCCCATACTCCGCTGGCTCTATTGCTGTGGGCTATGGATCAGGCTGAATCTCATGGCAGCAAGTGTGTGTGTTGAAGCAAAGCAGCTCACCTCATCATAGAAAGCAGGGAGAGACAGGAAGAGTCTAGGACAGGAGAGACCACCCCCAGTGACCTACTTCCTCCAGCTAAGCCCACATCCTGAAGTTTCTACCATCTCCCAAATAGCGGCTGAGGACCAGGCTTTCAACATGGGAGCCTGGGGGTGGAATGGAAATCTCATATTCAAACCACATCTATATATACTCATGTGTTTGTGTGTGTGTGTGTGTCTGATTGTGTGTTTGTGTATTTGCGTGTGTGTTTTGGTTTTGGAAAACAGGGTTTCTCTATGTAGCCCTGACTGTCCTGGAACTCCCTCTGTAGACCAAGCTGGCCTTGAACTCAGAGATTCACCTGCTTTTCCCTCCCAAGGTGCCACCACCGCCTGGCCTACATACACTCTTTAAACCCACATTCAGGCACACCTCACTGCCTGGTGTTGCCTGAGAGGTGCCACCCAGTGTGCCCTTCTCTGCTCCCCTGGGATGCAGCTGCATCCGTGGTGTAATAATCACCCCTAAAGCCTGGTGCTGCACCAGTGCAGCAGGTGTCCAGTGAGTGTGTGGCACAGATGGCTGAATGGATGCCTAAGTGAGGAGCACACAGGGCCTGGGTCCCTCATCTCTCATTTCTTTGAAGGTTTTGGGGGGTTTTTGTTTACACTGGGGATCAAATTGAGGGCCTTTCACATGGTGGGCAAAATCTCTACCACTGATGCATGTGCCCAGACCCCTCGTCTCTCCTGTATAACCATGTAAAGGCTTGAGTGGCTGAGAGTCAAAGCAAGATTGATGAGGAAAAGAAAGCTACATTGATATCACACATAATGTAGCCTGCTAAATAAAGATAAGCATCCTGGCCAATGAAAATTCACAGATGACTAACCACCTATAAATGGATAAGGCAGAGAAGGGTGAGTGAATGGGCTCAGCCAGCATCAGTAGTGACTCAGGACAAGGCCTGCTGGGTGTCAACCACAGCATAGCCAGTCCCAAAGTCCCCAAACCATGGTTCTCATAGTCACTGGGACAAAAGCTGTCATCAGCAGGGTGCACTTGCAAGTATAGTCCCCGGTGTCTCGGACAGTGTCCTTAGAGCCGTGCCATCTGAAGGACGCGCCTCTCGTGTTACTGCGTGGGGGTGGGGGATCCCTCAGCCTGTGATAGGGTCGTCTGAAGTCAGTTGGGTCAGTTGCACATATGAGCTTGGAGCTTGGCCGCTCAGTTATCTCGGCATTCTTTTGAGAAATTAAACTTAACGGCAGGAAGGTGAGTTACTAACGCATTTGTAGCAGAGAAGCTTCCAGAAAACGTCATGCCCAATGTGACCTTCTTGTCTGAGCTGCATACAGCAGCTGCAAAAACCAAAGATGAATTTTCAGCCAGCATTTGGTCCAAGGGCCACAACTCATGCCATCTCAACCCTATCCCGCACTGTCTCGAGTCAAATGCAGACCGGGGACCTGGGGTCTGGCGTGGCTGTAAAATCTCTGTAGACTTTTTTATTGTTGCTGCAGATCATCTCCAGCTTACAAATGCATCCCCTGTCTCAAAGGGCCTCACCAGACCTACTGGCTGGCAGGGCTTCACAGGGAAAAGTGGCTGGAAACACCCAGTTAAGCCTGCTTTGCTGGGACCCAGCCTGGCAGGAGTCATAACAGAGCTAGGATATGGAAAACCCTTTGATTGAATCTGGGTGTCACATCATCAAGTCACATGACTTTGAGGGTGGTGTTCACCACTCTGCATCTGTGTTCTTCTGGTGAGACAGGAGTTTCTACATCTCCCTTCTGGAAGACCCTGAAGATTAATGAGACAGCGTGGGAAATCCATTGCCCACCTCAGCCACACCCAAGCACGTGTGTTCTGGGGACAGACAGCAGGCCCTCCCTCCCTTCCACCACCCCTCCTCTCTCCCTTCATAATTCCTGAAGCTGGAACCTGCACTTCCAGACCCCTGACCATTGCTGCTCTCTGTCCTCAGTGTGACGGACTTGTCTCTGAGGACTGCTATTACTTACTAGCCGGCATGAAATGATAGAATTTGCCCTCCTACACACATACCCAAGAAACTGAAGCGCAGCTGTCACAGGGCCATACTCCCTCCTGTTGTTGATCGGGTCAGTATGATAAATAACCAGGCCAGCTCAAGAATAACAATTATATTTTAATGGTTATAAGGGGAAACTCACGCTACAAGAGTGGGAGGTCTGACTTTCTATCTGTCCGGCGGGAGCCGCGCAGAGAGAGCACACACCTGAGTTCTCCCAGTTTTTTCTCCTCAGCTCCAGGTAGCCACGCCTTAACTAGATGTGATTGGTTGACAGAGTTGGTCTGTCTGGGGGGAGGTTGTTTTATCTGGATTTTCTAGATCAGTTTGGCCTTTTGGCCTGTCTATAGGGATTGTTTTATTGCCTATCAACACAGGAAGATCCAGACTAAAAGTTAATGGTCCCATAGCCTGAGCTTGGGTCCCAGACTTTATAAAAGAGGAGAGGGTGAGCTGAGTAAGTGGATATGATTCATTCTCTCTGCTCTTGACTGTGGGGGTGACTAGCTGCTTCAGGTTCCCGCCTCGGCTTAACTCTACATGATGGGATGGACCTGGAAGTGTGAGCTGACTAAACCTTTCTTAAAGTTACTTTGGTTGGGATGTTCTATCACAGCAACAGAAACAAAACTAAACACCTAGCGTTGGGGGTAGGACCCACCCTGAGTCCAGAATGGTTTCACCTCAAGACTTTCAACTCAAGCACAGCCGCCAAGATCCATTTCACTCCAGGGCCCAGTTGCTGATCCCGGAGAACAGGGTGTGAACATAGATTTTTCAGGGGTCAACAGTCCTTGCCTCCTTGTCCCTTCAGGCATCTGAACCAGTCCTGAGAAAGTGATTAGGACAGACGGTGGGTCTGGCTCCCATTGGTTTCAGGGTAGGTTGTTTGTAAGCACTAAAGGCAAGCTAGCCAGGCCTGCTGCTGGGGAGTTTTGAATCTATCACTTCACCAGGATGATAACAGTGTTGATAGGTGCCCCTGAAAGGTGAAGTAGGTTTTGTGGGTTTTTTTCTCTTTTTCAAAATGAAAATGGTTTTCTTGATTACACTATAAAATCAGATGCTAAAAGAAATAATAGAGGCTTATTTAGGATTTTTCGGATAATTAAAAAAAAAGTGAAAAAGTTACCCCAAATCACACCCTTCCTGATTGGCATCTTGGTCTGTTTTCTATAGAATGGGGGCAGGCAGGGTCCTGCCACCTGCTGATTGCCCCGCCCTTCTCTACACCAACGATCATAGGCCACCATCTTTGCCAGGCTCTGTTATGAGACCAGCCTCTCATACTGCTTCTTAGCTTGTTACTAGATGTCCTGGTGGCAGGCTATGACAGTGTGCTTCCCAAGGATGGAGGGCTTTCTCCTTTGCACTGGCGTGGGTTGGCTTCTGCCACATATCTGCCACCGCAGGCCTCAGTAGCTCTGCAGCTAAGAGCATCCTCAGCTCGTCTTAGCAGTAACCACAAGGTCTCTTCTGTGTCTGCACAGGCCATGTTCGAGCTGGTCACCTCCGAGGCTTCCTACTACAAGAGCCTGAACCTGCTGGTATCACACTTCATGGAGAATGAGCGGCTGAAGAAGATCCTGCACCCGTCCGAGGCTCACATCCTCTTCTCCAATGTCCTGGATGTCATGGCTGTCAGTGAGCGGTAAGCACTGGAGGGCCACCTTCCTCCTTCTCTTCTCCATGCCAGGGTGCGTTTTGAATGCTTTGGATTTTACGTAAAGAAATAGGATAAAGTTGTAAATCTAGGCACTGGGGAGATGGCTCATTGGGTAAAGTGCTTGTCTCGCAAGCACAAGTTTGATCCCCAGAGCCCACGTGGGTGCAGTGGAGTAATTCCAGTGCTGGGTATGTGGAGTCGGGAGAGTCACTGGGTCTGGCTGATCAACTAGCCAGTGTAGCCTAATTGGTGAGCTCCAGGCTCAATAAGAGATTGTCCCAAAAAACTAGGCAGATGGCTCCTGAGGAGTGACCTCTGACCTCCACACACAAGTCTGCACACAGCCAGATGTAAGCCCAAAGCCCACCATCTTCTCTAGCAGGTTGGCCAGTGGTACCTCCTCCTCTGGTCTCTTCTCATCAGCCTCAGAGACCTGTGCATTCTTATGATGCTGTGAGTTAGAGGACTCTCCCATGCTAGTTAGAGTGCTGTTGAGTTGAATCTTAGGCAGGAAACCCGCAGGCAAGTCTGTAAGGGTCAAGCAGCCATGTCCAAGGTCATCTGGGAGCAACTGCTAACCCTGAAGTGCCAAAGCCTAAATCCCCCTGCAGGCCAACTGTCAATGAAGCCCAGATTGCTATTTCCCTTTCCCCTCCTGTGAGGCATCAGCCGCCCTGGAAAGGATGTGAGATCTGTGTCCTGTGGAGGAGGAGGAGAAAAATTAAGACATAGGACTCACTTAGCAATGCCCCAGTAACCTGGGTAGCCAACTTTCCACATTCAAATGAGGCAAGAAATGGCAGAGGCAGCCCTCCTCTGCAGTGGAGGGCCCTTCCATGTCGCATGTGGAATCTCAGATGTTCTTGTTGTCTGCAGGGGCCCCAGTTGCCCCCTTCGCACTGACACTTGCCTTTTCTTTGTAGTCCACCCCTCCTGGTGGCCATCCTATCCAGCCACTATGGCTCAGTGAGGCCAGAGCAACCCATAAGGTCTCTGAGCTTGCTATTTACTTATCAATTCGAATTTTAACTTGAAAAATCCCAGAATACAGACGTAGAGACGCCACATGTTGGCTGCTGGCTTAATTAGTGATGGGCATGAGGTGAGTCTAGGTTCATGCGATCCCTGCCTTTCCCAGTACCCAGGGGATCATTGAGAGGCACAGCTTGACTGCCATTCTGTTACATCAGGACACATTGGTACACGTATAAGAGATAATGATGAGCCTCATACCTCCTCCCTCTCCATGTACTCCTGATGGCGTTATCCACCTAAAAACACAGCCTGTTCCCGACTGTGCTCAGATGCGCCGTCAGGACGCAGAGACCCCCTCACCTTGTCGGCGAGCGTGCTGGTTTGTTTAACCAGGCAGGCTGATTTCCAGGTGCCTTCAGCTCAGGATCTGCCTTTTGCAGGTTTTTGCTGGAGCTGGAACACCGCATGGAGGAGAACATCGTCATCTCGGACGTGTGCGACATCGTGTACCGCTACGCAGCTGACCACTTCTCAGTCTATATCACCTATGTCAGTAACCAGACCTACCAGGAGAGGACGTACAAGCAACTCCTGTGAGTATTGCCGGGGCTCAGCCATCCTTGTCTGGGAACTCACCAGAATTTGGCCAGGCTGGTGATGGCATCCAAATCCCTGTGCATCTCGGTGTCACTAGAAAAACTTAACTCCACTCCAGAAGAGTCCTCTGAAGTCCCCAGTACCTGTGTCTAGAACAGCCAGTAAAGCCCTGTAGGAAAGAATATGTAGCCCCAGAAATGATCCAAGGTCCAGAACATTGGAAACATGGGTGTGAAGTCGTGGGAAAGGCAAAAGTGGGCAGGAAGGCTAGTGATGCCTGGGAACTGGGAGCCAGTCTCCCATTTCATGAGCTCGCTTTGCACCACAGGGAAGGGCTTCCCCACCCATGTTAGAAATAAAAGACTCTCTAGTACAGGTGCTGGGGAAGCAAGACCAGGTTTGCAGTCGCAGTCATAGGCACAGGGGTCTCTGGAATGTCCTGAGAACAAAGGCAAGGTTGGGGCCTCATTAGGACAGCCAAATCTATACAAGTTGCCTGAGGGGACTGGCAGGCTCTGCTTGTCACATGGCAGCAGCTACTATGTTGAGAAGCTCTGGGCTCAAAGGTGGCAGTTCTCTGACAGTCACTAAGAAACAGTACTGCAGCTGGCCCCAAGGGAGAGTTTTTAGAGCAGTCGTTTGTGACAGAGAGATCCCTATGGCTTCTAGGCTCTGTTGTAGATGCTATGCCAGGAAGGTTTCTGTGTGCTATGTGTCCACTGTTCAAATAACATCTAGATTTTGATGGCTTTTCCACCAAGCCACACAGTTAAAGAGGACATTTTAATGTTTGAGTATCCAGGCATTTGGATGCTTTCCAGCAACTGTTTGGAGAGTGGAGGGAATCAGTGCTACTTCCCAGGTCAAAAGACAAGCAGAATAGGGGTTCGCGTCTTGCAGTTCCCGAGAATCCCCAAGATAGCTGGTTACCCTGTGAGTGCAGTTCCCCCTGGCCCCACTAGAAACAGGTACCATGTGCTGCCCTGATGTCTGCTGCTGCCCTGTAGTGAGTCTCTGGTAGTCATCTTCCTGGCCTTCAGCAGCACTGTGCCACGTGCCCAAGCCCACCTGTCAAAAATAGCCCAGGCTCTCCTGGCAGGTGCCTCGTGCCTGGTGCGGTTTCCATCTCTGCATCACTACGTGGGTTTACCTTGCCACGGCTTCCTGCCGGGTGAAGTCATCTAATTGTATGTCTGATTCATAACCTTGACTACAATGGGATTCTTACCCCTCCCACACAAATCATGTTTTGCCAAGTCTTCATGGCCTGGCATATGGAGCCACTATTGTTATTTGACGTTTACATGAACGGTTTATTTTCCATTAAAAAGACATGAGGTGGGGGGGGGGTAGAGAGAAGAAGAGGGAGATAGATCTCAGCATGTGCCTGTGGTTTGTCTGGTCTCTGGGAGGCTGTGTGTGGGGAAGTGGAGCATCTCCTATTCACACCTCCGGGGCCTGAGCTCAGAGACGGTCCCCTGTGTCTGGATCTTCAGACAGGAGAAGGCAGCTTTCCGGGAGCTGATCGCACAGCTGGAGCTGGACCCCAAGTGCAAGGGCCTACCCTTTTCCTCCTTCCTCATCTTGCCCTTCCAGAGGATCACGAGACTCAAGCTGCTGGTCCAGGTGTGACCCCTAATAGTGCCCTGGGCTCTGCAGACCTCCCCTGCCCAGGCCTTTACTCCTTCCGGCTCCCTGCTAGTATTTTGGGGAATCTATTTGTTAAACTTAGACCTGTCTGATGGACCAGGGCCCCCTGCTGCTTCTCACTGCCTCTGTGCTTTGCTCTTGATGGGCTGATCTACAGGCCCTCGGGACCCATCCTATGTGGCTTGAACTGCCCATTATCATCCTGGACCAAGACATCCATCCCTGGCCTGGCTGAGGGTTCTGTGCCCTCGGTCCATTCGGTGCAGGGTTCTGTGTTGCCTCTGTTAAAACTGTGCTTGAGAGACAATACCGCTGCCAGGGAGGGAGTGGGAGGGGAAGTGGGAAGGGATGGGGGTAATGAAGCTCCACCCTGCCTTCAGAACATACTGAAGAGAGTAGAAGAAAGGTCTGACCGCGAAGGCACTGCCTTGGATGCCCACAAGGAGCTAGAGATGGTGAGTTGTTCCCTCCTGTGTGTCCCAGGGACCATTTCCCCTCTAGACCACTGTCCCTACTGGTATTCTCTATCACTGTGTCCTCTTGGCATTCTGTTTCTTCTGAGATTGACTTCTGCAATCCTGAAGAGTCACTGGGGCTGGAAAAAAATCACACCCAATGTGGCTTCATCAGATCCTTCTCTATACCACCCTACCCCTTCACTGCTCTCTCTGTTCATGTGCCCAGGGTGGATATGGAGGCACTTGCCTGGCACTCTTTACCAACATAGAACTCGGTTGTAATCCCCATGCCTGCCACGGTCCATTGAGTCAAACCATCCTCCAGGATCCAGCGTATACTGGTATAGACCCTGACCCAGAGCTCTGCCGAGGAGCCTCACCCCACCCCTGGTCCTTGGAGAAGATTCCTTGGTTGTGTAGGCATCAACAGCTTTCTCTAGCCTTGGGTGCCCTTCAAGTGCTGTCCTGGGCACTTGGCTCATATCAATGATCCATATGAGTTCTTTCAGAAAATGAGCGTAAGCAAAATAAAGATAGCAAACATGTCTGACTGCCCATACTCCCTGCCAACAACACTTTGGCCAGCACTCCTGAGCAGATGCCTGCATGCACGTATACATCCATACAGTTACATCACGCACACACACACACACACACACACACACACACACACACACATGCATACACAAGCATGCACATACACACTGCCACCATGCTCTTTACAAACAGACGCTGTGTCTAAAGTATGGCCTTTGCTCTTCAGTTGAGAACATGTTGATGATTTCAGAGCCCTTGGGTACACAGATTGCTATTTCATGGACAATTTAAGTTGATGGATTTTCTCTTCTAAGCAGCACTGCAAGGAACATCCTTGTAGTTGCTTCTTTGGGCTCTGCACTTATTCACAAATACTGACCAAGCACCTGCAGCAGGTCAGGTTCTGTCCTAGACCCTGTGAGCTATTTAAGGCTCTGTTTCTGGAGATGGAGGCCAAGAAGTCTAGGGAAATGGTAGAATTATTGGTTCCTGACTGCCTTCCAGGGAGGTAGCGAGCCTGTGCATCCCCAGTGGGTGAGAGGTCAACCTGGAGGAGCATTTCCTTTTCTAGTCCAGCTGAGAAGAAAGGCCACTTCCTCTTGGTCTGGGATGTTGGCTTTCTAGTCAAGGTCAAGGCCTTAAGTCATCCTCCAGACCCCACAGGGTATCCCACTTGGTTCCAGACTGTGCTGAAATCCCACTTGGTTCCAGACTGTGCTGAAGAAAGAACTGGATCCTCTATGAGGCTGATCAGGCAGTGTCAGCTCCTGGACGTACCGGTCACAGTGGTAGCTGGAAATACTTAGCAGGCTGACCTGACGTGTTCTCCCTGTCCCAGGTGGTAAAGGCATGCAATGAGGGTGTCCGGAAGATGAGCCGCACCGAACAGATGATTAGCATCCAGAAGAAGATGGAGTTCAAGATCAAGGTAAGTCTGCAAGATCTGGGTCAGCCTCTGCCCAGCCATGATGGTCACACCCTACTCAGAAGCATAGGTGGTCCAGCCTGCACCCCACCACCCTCCCTAGTGGTGGAAGCCAGTCATCATGCACTATCTGCCCAGGTTTACTCTCTGAAAGCTGTGGGGGTGGGGCACAGCTGCCTGCTTGTGTTGTCAGAGGTTTCTGTCCCACCCGGCCCCTCAATAAACACTCAGAAACTATATTATTTGCAACACTGTTTGGCCAATAGCTTAAGTGTATTGCTAGCTAGCTCTTACATTAAGAATTAACCCATTTCCATTATTTTATAGTTTACCGTGAGGTTCGTAGCCTACTAGCAAGGTTATGGCTGGCAGCTCACTTCTTTCTTCTTTGACGTCTCCATGGCATCTCCCTGACTCCGTCTTCTTTCTCCCAGCATTCAGTTTAGTTTTCCCTGCCTAGCTCTATTCTGTTAAGCTACTGGCCAAAACAGCTTCTTTATTCATTAACCAATAAAAGCCACACATATACAGAAGGACTTCCCACACCATTTCCCCTTTCTGTTTAAATAAAAAAGGAAGGTTTTAACTTTAACATAGCAAGATTACATATAACAAAATAGGTATCATGCAAGAATTACAGTTACAATATTTATATCTACTTTATCTTTAATCATAACTAAGGAAAACTATAATTATAACTATCTATTCTCCAACTCCATCAAAGACCTCGGAAGGATATAATATTACCTAAGTAAAGAGGAAGTGCATTGTAAGCAACTTCCAAAACTTTAGAAATAACAGAGACATCTTGCTGCCTGAATAGTCACCCAAAGTTGTTCTGTACTGTTGGGGTACCCATCTTCAGCCTACAGGCCCATAGTATCCAGCAGACTTTTCCATGAAGCAGGACATTTCAAAGACAGTTCCGTCTACATTGACAGTTTGTCAGTCACTTTCTTCTGTGTCCTACAGAATGCCTGGCAGACTCTTTCATGAAGCAGGAACCCTGAAGGATTGTCTCACCTTCTTTAGGCAGCTTCAGCAGTCATTTCTCTGTGGATCCTGCAAGTCTAGTTCATACAGCATAACACCAAGCAGTCCAGGCAAGAGCAGTTTCTTGCCCAAATGGCTAACCAACTCCATAAGGAGCCTCTTCTATAACCATCATCCTCTTGAAGTAGATTGGTGCTGCCAGGAGCAGATGTGTCTCATTGTCATGAAAAGTCCTAAGTTCTTAAAACATTTTAAATGCCATATTCTGTAGTCTTTGAAAGATTTGAAAAATGCCTATCCATCTGAAATACAACTCTGTACATCTAGAAAACCTAACTAACATGACTACAAGCTTGACTCTATGACTACCTATTAACCTGTGTTTCTTAATTATATGCTACATTTTTAAATGAGCTGCACAAACACAATACCTTAATCAAGAGCAGAAATACATATAACAAAATTGACCTTAAATTTGTATCAATAAACCAAGATCCATACCAATGAAAATCTCTATAGCATATCCCCCTTTAAATGTAAAGAAATGTTTATAAAAATATTTAGGAATATGGGCATAGTTCTCTCCAAACTTCTTCCTGCTTTTTGTTGGGCAAAGTAATTTTTGGGGTGTTTACCTTTTGGGAGGTCTTAGTCCATCAAACCACATTAGTCTGGAAGGATTCCACAGGTTCTCATCCTCTGTGGAAACAAAAGAAGAACCTCTTTTCCAAAGCAACATATCCTTAGACTCAAATTTTGAAGTCAAGAAACCATTATGTTGGTTTATCTTAGCAGCCCCCAGAATCAAATATCTCTTTGCAGTCAAAAAAAATTCAAAGAAAACATAATAGTATACATAATCCAGTCTCTCTGTGTATATTCCATCTTTATATGACTTATTTTTCTTACTCTATTACTTTTTCAACAAGTTTATTATCTTTACCCCTCTAATCTATGACTGTCTGTACTCTTTTATATTACATTTACTGTCTCTACTCTTTTTCCTCTCTCTCCCAAGCCTACATACATTTTTTAAACACAATGTATCTCATTTAGAGGTCTTTTATGTCTGAATCTGTCCTATTGTGTATCTGAAATCCTTTTCTCTCCAGGAGCACTTCTTAAAATGTAAACAGCATTACTAGGACTAAGCCTTTTGGATCTGCCCAGTCTAACATGTCGGAGGTCCATTCATTGCCTCTGAGAGCCATTCTCTCTGCCCCAGATCCAGGGTTGGGTGACAGCAGGTCTGTGTTGTCATTAAGCAAGTTGTAGCACTCTGCTCACAAATGCCATTTAAATGCTCTGTAGCCAGACCTCCCTAAAGAGTCAGAGCCATTCATGCCAGCGAACCAGGAAACCGACATTTTGAAATTGCATGTTTTTGTTTTTATTTTTTTCTTCTGCTACTGCTGAATCAGGAAGACCTCTCTTAAGGAAGCTGTGGCATGCTACCAGTCAGCCAAAAAAAAAATTGTGGCTAAACTCTGGGTTTTTTGTGTCTAGAATGCCTTTCCAAGCTTTCTCAGGTTTAACATGGATGTAGTCAGCCACGTTGGTGTGCCAATTGTTGGCAGAGGTTTCTGTCCTGCCCAGTCCCGCAATAAACACACAGAAACTATATTATTTGCAATACTGTTTGGCCAATAGCTTAAGTGTATTGCTAGCTAGCTCTTACATCAAGAATTAACCCATTTCTGTTATTTTATAGTTTACCACGAGGCTCGTGGCCTACCAGCAAGGTTATGGCTGGCAGATCCATGGTGTCTCCCTGACTCTGCCTTCTTTCTCCCAGCATTCAGTTTAGTTTTCCCTGCCTAGCTCTGTTCTGCTAAGCCACTGGCCAAAACAGCTTCTTTATTCATTAACCAATAAAAGCAACACATATACAGAAGGACTTCCCATACCATGCCTATGTGAAGCTGACAGTTTTACCACAGAGGCGATCCTGAGCAGTCAGTGTGTGGAGATAGGGACTGTTCAAGGGATTCTCAATGCTAAGAGATTTGCAAGTTACTTCCTTTCTCTAGGTTTCTGGTGACTTGGATATTGACACATGGTACCTACTGATGCCTTGGAAAGCTGTGCACGTAGCTCAGGATGACAGCAGTTATCTAACATGAGCAAAAATAGAAGGGTCCCAGAGGTCAGAGGTCAAGATTTGGGAGCTGAGCCTAGATGGAGGATGTGAGGGGGTCTTCTGATAACTCTTTGGGTTATACTTACTGGGATGGCTGCAGAGTGCCCAGCTCCCATTCCTGAGAAAACTGTCTGTCTGCAGACATGGCTTCTTCAACCCATGGGCACCAATACATCCTTTCCTCTGTGAGTTTGACCTTTTAGGCTACATCAAGCAAGTTGAGCTTAGTGGGATGATGCTCTCTCTCTCTCTCTCTCTCTCTCACACACACACACACACACACACACACACACACACAAGGCATGCATGTACTAGCACACACAGACACACACCAAAGCACAGGCATGAGCACAGAAGCTCAAATGTAAGTACATGGACAGCATAATACACAAAGAAACACAGCACACATGCACAGCAGCACATGTGCACAAATGCACAATACACACACGAGGAATACATGTATTCAGAAGCAAATTTGCACCTGCTGCTGTTTGCTGCCAGGACTCTGGCTAGTGGTAAGTAGTACAATGACCCATGCGGTCCTTATACACCGTATCCCAACGCTTTGCTCCAGCTGTGGTGTTTGTAGGACGTTTAGTAGGGTGCAAGGGTGATGCCACCTGACAGTCCCTTCCCTCCCAGTCAGTGCCCATCATCTCACACTCCCGGTGGCTGCTGAAGCAGGGCGAGCTGCAGCAGATGTCCGGTCCCAAGACCTCCCGCACCCTGCGGACCAAGAAGCTCTTCAGAGAAATTTACCTCTTCCTCTTCAATGACCTGCTGGTGATCTGCCGGCAGATCCCTGGGTGAGCCTGCCACTGACCAGCACTGGAGAGGACCCAACCTTGGTTTGGTCATGGTACAGGGTAGTGGGGCAACAGTGAAGCAGTCTTTAGGGTCAGGTTTTCAAAGGTCTGCTCTGCTCTTGCCCAGCTTTGGGCCACAATGAAACCTCCCTGAACCTCAGTTTCCTTCCTGCAAATGTGGAAAGCCCGCACTGTGTCTAACACTGAGCTCAGTAAAGTGGCCACTGCCTTGCCACACCCCAGGATGGGAGCTCTTCTAGGGGACTGACATGCTGGGATTCTTTGGATGGGCGTGGTAAAGAATTCCTAGGGCTATATGCTGGCTCTTCCAGCCAGCCAGAGGGTTTCCCTGAGACCAACTGTTTCACCCTGACTCCCTTGCTCCCCAGAGACAAGTACCAGGTATTTGACTCAGCCCCAAGGGGCCTGCTGCGAGTAGAGGAACTGGAGGACCAGGGTCAAACATTGGCTAATGTGTTCATCCTGCGACTGCTGGAAAATGCAGATGACCGGGAGGCCACCTACATGTTGAAGGCATCCTCCCAGTGAGTATCCAGTGCTATGAGCCACACCCAGTGACTCGTAGGTCAGTCTTTCCCAGGTAAAACAGGCCTCCGCACACATCTGTAGAAGGTTTGTCTCTCAGTACACAGCACCCATCCTTCCCATGGGGACCCTGTATAGAAGGCTTTTGCAGGCTCTTCTTGTTGGGGTGTGGATGGCAGGGGATGGCTGCACGTTCTGGCTTTGCCTGTGCACAGAAGAGCAAGTCCATCTTGTAAAATGGGATGCTTACAGCTGATATGCCAGTGAGCCACTATCCCCCTCCTCCCCTTTTTGTTCCCCCTCTGTGTGACCTCTAGTCCTTCACTCTCCCTGTCTGAGCGATCAGAGCAGCTGCTTTACAGCCCCAAGCCCTTGGGGGATACATAAGACAGCAGGAACTGCTTGGTGGACCACGGAGCCCCAGCTTTCTCTTGAACCTGCCCAGGTGGCCTCATCTCCCTCCTCTGTGCTCAGCTGCCCCTAACCACACCCCACCAGGAATTGCCTCCTGCCCTGCTGAGACCCTGGGCTCTAGTTCACAGGATTGACAGGAAGTGGTGATAACATTCCCGGCTTTGCCACAGCTGAGAGACTTCACTGTAGCACATCTTTGAGAGCTAGCTTTGAGGACCTCGCGGATGGGGGCTCCTCGGGCTTCAAACCCCTAGCCTAGGAGGAATGTGCATGGGTTCCCTGTGTAGCTAACTGAACTGTCCTGGAGCCAGGCTCAGAATGTCGCTGACCTGGGGGCCCAAGTGCACGCAATAGGGAGGAGTTTGTTGGCTCTGAAGTTGGGCCGTTGTCTGTTCCCTTCCTATGCAGGAGTGAGATGAAGCGTTGGATGACCTCACTGGCCCCCAACAGGAGGACCAAGTTCGTGTCCTTCACATCCCGGCTGCTGGGTGAGTCCCTGACTTAGAAAGGGGGCTCTCGGTGGGCTTTGGCTAAGACTCACTGGGCCTCAGCTCCAGGGTTCCTTGACTGCCTGGTACCAACCAGAAGCTCAGTGCCTGTATATGCTGGCTGCCTCAGCTTCATTTGATTGGATGGTTAAGGAAGAAATGGAAGTCCCTGAGTCTTAAGAGTCAGGTGGAAGAATATTGGACCCAAACCCCAGTGTTCTTTTGGATTTTCCAGTTATCTAAAACTCATAGAAGGCCCAAGGGAGCATGAGCCTGGCTTGTAAAGAAAGTTACTGACCTAGCCTGCTGGCCTGTCCTCACCCCAAGCTGCTCACTGGGTCACACTTGAGAACAAGAGGTTCTTCCTGCCTTCTAGGCTGAGAACCCCATTATAGCTAGTGAATCCTTTCCTTCCTCTCCCCAGAATTCCTGGTAGTCTAATGAGGCCTCCCTAGGATGTGAGCTCCTCCCTCCCAGAGGGGACCTTTCTCACTGATGTGCTGTCCTGGGTCCTGTTTAAGACTGGACTTAGCCACCTGCTGCTAGCAGCAGTGTCCCCTGCACTGCTGCCTGTTGTCCTTGCTTGTCTGGATGTGGGGCAGGGTGGACACACCATACCACTCTCCCATCCTGCAGACTGTCCCCAGGTCCAGTGTGTACACCCATACGTGGCCCAGCAACCTGATGAGCTGACGCTGGAATTGGCAGACATCCTGAACATCCTGGAGAAGACAGAGGATGGTGAGGCTTCCAGGGGACCCTGCATCCTGGTCAACCATGCCCCTCGAAGGGTTGAAGGACTATAGCTTGGGTGTAGGACTTGATGGCACAGTTGGCAGGTGGGCAGGCAGAGCCCAGCATCCTTGCTGGTACTGGCACTACCCAGGACATCCTGCCTGAGCACTGGGCCCAGCATCCTTGGTCTTTCCTTAGACTTTCTTCCATCCTGTGAGCTGCCATGCTCCTTCCCCTAACAGCAGGCCAGGCAGGTGTTTGTCTGTCTCTCCCCAGCCTTGCCTATGGCCTCAGCCCTCCCCTAGGAGGGAGCTCGACCCTGACCTCAACCTGTTTGGTCACAAGCTTCTGGGGTCACCTGAGACCACCAGGCCATGAATCCCTGTTCCTGCCCACCCTGTGGGTGGCAGACAGGATTAGCTCCAAACAGAGTTTCCTGTAGCCCTTGCCCAATTTAACCCCAAAGTAACTAACTAATATAGTAATCCCCACTTTTGTATATGAGATGTTCTTGATCAAGATCCCAGGAGCACATACCTGTATTCTACCATTTGGGAGGTAGAGGCAGAGTAAATCCCTGAAATTTCATGAGTGGCCTGGCCACAGAGTGAGAACCGGATGTCATTACAACAGAGACCATCAAAATACCTGAAGAGAACAAAGACTCCTTCCTATCCCCTCCTTTGTTCCGGGCCATGATTGGGAAACAAAGTGATCTCCACAGTATCCCTCTGGGGGTCCCAGGGACCTCCCTGCCCTTTCCCCAGCATAATCTGCTGCCTCACACCTCTCCCAAGGTGGCCTGCAGAAGGCACACCTCTGACCCAGGTAGGGACAGGCTGTTTAGCAACAAGCCTGGCAAAAGACTTCTAGGAGAGAAGAGGCAACAGAGAAAAGGTGAGGGCACTTGGAGACTCAGGGTGTCCCCAAAGTTTATAATGGCCACCCCCACCCCCCGCCAGCAAACACTTGGCCCTCCAAGTGAGATTCTGAGAAAATATGCCCAATGAGTAGGTGAGCTCACTGTCCAGGTTTGGTAATTCAGTGATCAGCTGTCTCCTACACTGGCCCCCTGGATGCCTCTGTTAGGGGTGGCCCTCCAGGTCTCCTCCTGTCCTGGTATGGGGCAGCCTCGGAACCTTCAGAAAGAAGAGAGAGCCTCATGCCTGGTTTTTCACATTCCACATGTTTCCTAGCACATCATAGGAGCAATCCGAGCTTAGGTGGGATGCCAAGCCACTGCCCTGTGGGATATGCTGAACTCCCGAGTGTGGCCCAGTCCTTGCTTCCCAGACGGAGGGGAAGCCTAGCTAAGGAAGGCCCAGCCTTGTCTCACCCTGCCCCTACTGCCTCCTTTGCAGGGTGGATCTTTGGCGAGCGCCTGCATGACCAGGAGAGAGGCTGGTTTCCCAGTTCCATGACAGAGGAGATCCTGAACCCCAAGATCCGCTCCCAGAACCTCAAGGAATGTTTCCGAGTACATAAGATGGAGGACCCTCAGCGCAGCCAGAATAAGGACCGCAGGAAGTTGGGCAGCCGGAATAGGCAATGAACCCCAGCTTAGGCACCAGCCTGAAGGAGGGGTGTGGGCGGGGGGGTGCAGACCCAGCAGAGAACCCCAACAGATACAGAGAGTCTTAGGGAGGAAAGGACAGTGCCTTCCCAGGCAATCGGAGTGGCTTGGGCCTGCACTGTCCCTACCTACACTGTGGGGGGCACTAGCGTCCTGGTCACTCCCTTGCTTACACACTGGCGGCAGCAATGGCTAAGTACTTAAGCAGATTTACACCACCACCTCTCCAGTCTCTCCGAGCTAGAAGAGGGTAGGCATGTTCCGGAGACCTTCCAGCACCTGGAGAGGCCCACGCAGGGGTTCCTGGCCCGAGGCAGGCAGGAGGTGACTACTGTCAGGTCCCCTGAACTGCACGTGCCCACCATGTAAGAGTCCACCAGGCACAGCAATGGGGCCGCCCCTGCCTAAGGGAGCTTGTGAGCAGCGCTGAAGCTGCCCGCCCCTCCCTGTGCCTCTGCCAGCCTCTCTTGCACGGCCAAGCCCTGCCCTCAGCAGGCCTCCCAGAGCTTGGCTGAGGGTTCATGTCTCTGGCTCCTTGAAGGGCTAGATGTTGCTTGTGTCTCCTGGCCCATGAAGGAGCCCAGGTGTTTTTTTGCAGAATGAATTGGTCACTGCATCCTTTATGGTCATGGTTTTGAGAAAAGCAAATATCATTTTTTTTTGGCTGCATTAAAAGAAGCATCCTGTATAAAGTAAGGGGTGGAGACCTATTCTTTATCACCCCATGCGCACAGCAATGAGGCATTTGGTTCTGGGTTGATTTTGGTTCTGGGTTGGGAGGGAGGAGCCGGTAGGGGAAACCTCTCCCCGAGGAGGGGCCCTGCAAATACTCAAAGGAAGCAGCCAACATCAGGTGTCAGAGTGAGAATGGATTTGGGCCTCTGCTTATGGAGGGACTCAAGAAAGAGCTCTCTGAGGGAATGGGAGACTCCTGCTACTGTGTAAGTACACACTTACAAGGCCAGGTATCAGTCAGCAGTGGCCATTAGGGGATCTGATCCCAGCCCTGGGACGCAGACTCCCTCCCTGGTCCAGACACTGGCCTCAGATGTTCTTCTGTGCCTTCAGTGGCAGCTGGTTCCCAGAGTGGCTGCACCTACCCAGGCCAGAGTGTCTACTCCAGTTCTGTCCCAGGAAAGTGTCCAGCGCATTGCAATTCCGCCAGAGAGACACTCTACTTCAAAACAGACCTTTTGTTTGTTTAGTCTCTTGAGACTGTATCCCAATATAGCCCAGATTGGCCTTAAAATTCATCGTCCCGCCTCAGCCTCCAAAGTACTGGCATTGCAGGCATGTACCGCCATGCCTGACCCAGAACAGGCCTTGAGTTCGAGCCGCTGGACTTCGTAGTGTCTTCCCACAGATTGTGCGCAGCTCTTGGTGATCTTGAGACCTCAGACCCCTGAGCATTTCTGGAAGGAGAAGACCCCTTGCCAAGGTGCAACCAGAGGGCCGCAGCTCCTACCCTGGCCTACTAGGCTGGCTCATCTCCACTCCCTTCCTCATTCTGTCCCAGAGTGCTCTCCAACTTCTGGGTCAGATGGAGAAAGGAGCAGCCCCAGGGAGAACATACACGAACCCCAGGCCCCAGAAGAGTGTGTGGTTGGAAATAGGAAAATTCGGAGCCTTGGGAGGAGGAGTGAAGACACAAGGATTGGGGTTCTGAATTAGGAGATAGCCCCTCCTGCCTGAGTCAAGATTAAAAGCCTTTACTACCCCACCCAATGTCAGTCCTCCACCATTTGCCAGTTGGTCTCAAGGAACAGAATGAACCTGGGTCAAGCTCTCCAGCTCTGCTTCCCTGCCCCCAGTCTTGCCAGGCTGAAGCACAAGGGGCTAGGAGTTCGGTGGCTCTAAATCTTGCTGAGAGTGGTCCTTAGAGCGTGGACACTGGAGTCCCCCGCGTCCTGCGTGCACTCCCGGCACACACAACTCGCGCGCGCGCGCGCGCGCGCGCGCACACACACACACACACACGCACACACACACACGTGGCCACACGTGCATATGTTCCCCGCCTGGAGTTTTCCACCCACGGCTCCAGGCACGCAGCGCGGCCCAGCAACACGCCCCGTCCCGTTGCTGCTACACCTGCACGCGGGCTCGCACACGCGGGGACACCGGGGACCCGGAGGGGACAAAGGAGAACGCAGGTTGCAGAGTCGCCGCGGGCGGGCCTGCGCAGCTCTTTATTGGCTTCAAGAAGCAGAAAACTTTCTCAGCGCAACGACCATGAGCGCCAGCACTACGCAGGTGGCCAAAAGGGCGGCGATCACGATGGCCGCGATGGCGCCGGGCCCAAGTGATCCTGTGGAGAACAGAGGACCTTGTCACCCCTGAGGTCCAGTCGAAGCCTGACCCTTCATGCTCTTCTTCCTCCCTCCCCTCCCTCTCATCCTCCTCCTTCCCCTCTCCCTGCCCCGCCCACGCCCTACCTCCGTCCTGGTCCACCCCTGCAGGAGGGCTGTTGTCCTCTGGTCCTGGAGCAGAGGTGGGGAACGGTGGGCCTGAGGCTGCAAATTCCTGGCTGTGGCTGGTGCTCTCCAAAGGACCTTCACCTGACGGCAATTCAATGGGCTCGTTCCACAGGGTGGGATTGGGCACCTGGGGACCCTCTGCTGCAAAGCCAAGGACAAGTAGCAGGACTCAGGTGGTTTGCTGGCAGGGATGCCGACCTTCCCCACCAGAACAACTGAGAACTCATGCTTAGTGGTACACCAGCCCCTACATCCATAGGGTGAGGCACCTGGCTGGGAAATTCACTCCTAAATTTGAGAGACCACCCACAGGTGACACAGAACACCCACTGAGCATTAAGGGGTAGAGAGACAGGGGCAGTTGCAAAATGGGGATTCCTCTGTCCCTCAGGGCAGACACAGCTCAGTCTTCACCTGGAGCAAAAGCTGAGAGTCAACGACCTTTGAGGGTGCCACCACTCAAGGAAAGACCAGGAGAAGCCCACCTAAGCCACAGACTCAGATCAGTAGACGAACGTTGGGCATCTAACAGCCCCTCCCTTAACCCAAGACAAGTACATTGCTGCCTACAGGAAGGAGGGCCCGTGAAGAGAAGGTGGCCAGCGAAAGGAGGTTCTCACACTAAGTCAGTCTCAGTCAGCACATGGGTCCCTGAGTGGCCTTTACACCAAGAGTCCTCTGCTGGGAGTCAGCATGGTTTGGGGGCACCCAAGGGATCCCAGAGGGAAGGAAGAAGACAGGAAACTCAGGATTACGGGAGTCAAGGGATGTTTCCACCTGCCACAGCCCTCCCTCCCCCTACCACACACCACTGTAAAGAGCACAGCCTGTGGAGCCCAGACCACCACACACCAACCTCCTCCCCCAGACAGAAGTTCAAGACCAGGCAGGTCAAAAGCTCTGCGATTTCCCTTCAGCCTGTCCCCCTGGCATCTCAGCTGGTCCCTGCCTATGCCCTGATCTCAGCTGGGAAGGCAAGTGATCCAGGAACACTCAGTCCCCAAACGGGTCCCTCACACAGGCTTGCTGCTTGTGGCATGGGGACCATTTTATCTCTAATTAGACACAAGAGGGCCAAGACTCGGGTTAAGTGGAGGGTTAAGCCACGGTGGGGTGGTCCAGAGCCCTGGGCAGGATGGGGATAGCCATGTCATCTGATAGAACTCCAGGAAAGCTGCACCTCTGTTACCAGCCCAGCCACAACCTGCAGGTCCCTGAGACTCCTTTGAGCCAAGGGTTCCCTCTTTGGGTGATCCCCCCGCCCCCGGCTGTGGACAGGCTCAGGACAAGGGCTGTTCAGGGTAGACCCAAGGGACTTGTGTATTTCTGCCCATGGTGCCCACCTGGGGCAAACAGAACACACAGCCAAAGCCTAACTCCAGTCAGCCTCAAAATAACCAAGTCCTCAAAACCGCCAAGGTCTGGGAATGAGAAGGATCTGTGACCAGGACAAGGGGAGGGGTCAGATGTCCTGTCAGAGACTCCCGGTAAGGCTGGTAAGGAGCACGCCAGGGTTCCTCTGCCAGTTCGATGCCACATTCTGGTTGGGAAAGAGAGTGTCTTTGTTCTTAACTGAACAACTCAGGATGAATGATGTCAGCAACTTTGGACTGCTTCTGCATTTGGGGTCAAGGAGCAGCGTGGCAGATGTTGGTACCTGGTAACTAGGTAAAGGAGCAGCCTGGCAGATGTTCGTAACTGTAACTAGGTAAAGGGGCAGCATGGCAGATGTTGGTAACTAGATAAAGGAGCAGCATGGCAGATGTTGGTAACTGGTAAAGGCTGTTTTGGGGTTCTGTAGATAATTTTACAACTTTTTTTTTTTTTTGTAAAATTGGAATCCTGTTGGAATCTTTTTACTATAAGATTTTGGCAGACCCCAGACTCTCTAGGTTCTACCCTGAAACCTCTCACAAGCCTGGGCCAAACTTGAGACTCAACTTGGAGGCAAGGAGTACTGTCATGTGCGCCCAGGGCTCCAGACTAAAGACCAGCGAAAGGCCTCCGAAGATTGCTTCCCTCTCATAGAGTTCAGGTCTGGCGCCCAGGCCAGCCCTCCACTAACCACGAAGAGCCCTCTGTGAAGAGGGCAAAGTGTCTTGGTCAGAGAAGGCAGTGTTTGCGGCCTGAAAGCCCTCTTGAAAGGCCTCAAGCAGTCTAGCCTCAGGCTCCCAGGGCTGAACAGAGAAAAGCCCTGAGCATGCCTGCCATACAGCAAGCCCTGAGGTCTGGGCTGTGTAGACTGCCAGTCTGCCCTGAGACTCCTCAGGACACACCCCAAACAGGCAGGCAGGCCTCTCCCTATCCCATCTCTCCTGGCCAAAGCTCACCACCAATGCCAGGGAAGCCGCCCAAGGATTGTGAGTTTCAATCAGGCCGAGTTTGCCTAAGCGGTGCCTGTTCCCTGGCCAGGGACTGAGCTTGCCCCAACCCACCAAAGAAGGAGATGCTTCTGTGGGCCATAGCCCAGGCCTTATCTTGTTTTCCTACACACTTGATGTTCCCCAAACTTGGAACAGTAAGGAAGAGCAACAAGCTAGCTCCCTCCAAGTCCTCCGGGGAAGCCAGGAACTATGGGGTCAGTGTGCCAGCAGGAAAGGGGCGATGATGAGAAGAAGGGGGGGCAGTCCTAGGCCCCAGGGGCAGGAGATGGAGTGACAGCAAGTGAGGATAAGGAAGGGAGACATGGCAGGAGACTCCTGAGAAGGGTCTGTCCACCTTGGCTACAAGAAGACCTACCATGGAAGAGTGAGCAATGCCACAGGACTTTCCGTTCTGGCAGAGGGGGCTTGGTGTCAACGCCACAAGCTTGGACACCTCAGGCTGTCCCCTAGCCCCACCATCCCAAGCTGCTCTACCTTTCGGTAAATAAGTTTGTTCAACGGTTAGTCTGACCACAGGCCCTGAGGCCAGGCGCCCGTGCTCACAGACGGCCTTTGTGCAGCCATGAAGAGCCTTTTCATCCTCACTCTGGCCTCCTGCCCGCTCAACCTGGCCTGCTCCTCTTCCTTAGTGGCTATGGCCACCGGCTGAGGCAGGGAGGGTGGCAGGCTGGCCTGAGCCTCAACCCCAGGACTACACCACCTCCTCTTTTCTGATCCAGGACTACAGCCCAGGGCAGAGAGAGAGAGAGAGAGACAAGCTGTTGACCTTGTACATTACCTGCTCAGATCTGTGGGTCTAGGGCTCCTATCTCCCCGCTGCCAGAAAACTCAGAACCCCAAGACTCAATTGACATTCTCACGCTTGCCGTGGGCCTGCCTGTTCTTGGAGGTGGGCACCCGTGGAAGGAAGAGGGAGGTGAGGTCGGGTGAGGTCCTGACTATTCCCAAAGCTTCTGTGGGAGCAGAAAGCCCACCTGCCAAAGTTGTGTGAGCACAGGCCTGACTGGGGCTCTGGCTGGAAGTCTGAGCTGGAAGAGGCAGCGGGAACCTGGGCAGGAGCCACTAGGAAGGCCCGAGCTGCAGGGCTTTGCCAAGCAACAGCCTCACTGTGGCAGGAAGCTGCACGGGTCTCAGCCCTGGGTCCGAGGTGATGGAAAATGCCTCCCAGCACTGTAAGTCACATCTCCCAGCATCAGGGGTACCTCAGGCTACATCCCTGGGCACTGCTCCCACTCCCCAAAAAACTAGGTGTATCCTAATCCGTGAGAAGAGACGGCTTTCCCTAAGATCCCTTTGGATCTCAGCTGAGGGGCTGGGAACCCTGCTCAAACTCTGAAGACAGATTGTTGACTGGGCGCTTGGCCACCCTGAGAGTCCTGCACATCAGACCTGGTGACGTCTCACCATCCCCCTGTGAGGGAGGCAGTGTAGTGAGTGTCCACCCCTGCAGATGGGGAACCGGCCAGGAGAGGTATGAGACCAGCAGGCCTTAAGCTGCTTCCTAGGGTGTGAGGAGGAGAGAAAGGCCCCCAGACCACCATCACCTGCACCTCCTGGAGTGTGACTAGGAGTTCCCAGGCCCTGCTTTCACAATGGAGGTGACTGCTCTCCTTTGGAGATCCGCAAACACCCCTTTAAGGCTGCAATGTTGTGAGGCAATTGGAGAACTCAGAGGCAGGCTGCCCTTCCGCCAACTGCTGAACCACTGCAGACAATTTATTCCCATGTAGAGCAAAGCCTACCTGTGCCTATGTCCCTGCTCTGAAGGTGACCTGGAATAGCCCCTGCCAACGCAGCCTCTCTCATCAGACCCCTGACGCAGCCATCTGAGTCTCCGGGCGGTGCCCTCACCGTGCTGCAAAGGACTCTGAGAGCTATTTACCTCTATGGGAACAGAACCTAGGTCGTAAGCCAGCATGGAAGGGTTTGCAGGTTTTAAAGGAATTCCAAGTTGCTAGGTTTTCTGCTCAGCATCTGGGGCTCTGGCCTCTTAGCCCTTTGCCCTTTGTCTGATGAGCCCTCCTGCCTCCAGATCCAGAAACCTCCAGCTGTCCTAGTGACAAAATACACCCTAGAACTCCAGACACCTGAATGACCTCCACTCCGATACGCTGGTAGCCCTCCTAAGTCAACGTCACCCATCCCTGCTGCTAACAGTTCCCTGACACATCATCTTATTCCACTTCTACCAGTCAGCATTGTGGGAGCCCTTCTCACCCCCAGAATCACCACATCTGGGCATCCCGCCTCTTGTGAGAGGCTTGTGCCCTGTAGATACTGCAGAATCTATCCCCACTGGTAACTGTTGGCCCAGAGAAGTTGGTGGCAGCAGAGCCAAAAGCCTGTGCCCCTTACCTGTGAGCACCGCAGGGGCTAGGACCCCAGAGATGAGCAGCAGCGCCATGTGCAGGGTCAGACAAGATGCCATCCTGGCAGTGAGTGAGCAGTGTGTGGGACACAGGGGACTAAGTGGCTGGGCTCGGGCAGCGGGGAAAGGAGCTTCAAAGAGCTGGGAAGGGTTTTCATCAATGCAAACTCTGTCCTCCTGGGACAGCGTGCCCGCCCCCCACACATGCAAACACATGCGCGCGCTCACACACACTCACAGAGAGGGGGGGGGGAGGAGGAGGAGGAGGTAGAGAGAGAGAAGGAAAGAGAGAGAGGAGGTAGAGAGAGAGAGGGAAAGAGAGAGAGAGAAAGCTCAGCAGACCTGCAGTCCTGAAAGAGCAAACAGCCCCACCCTGGAAAGGAACAGAGAAAATTGTTTTTTATTTCTCTTTACCTCTCTATTTCTCTCTTCTTCCTTTCCTCTGTCTCTGCCTCAACCCCTTTCTTTCTCTTCTGTCTAACACACACACACACACACACACACCATCCACATGTATCTCCGGGTCACTGGAAGTGTGAACTATCCAGGTTTCCAAGACAGAAACCTCACCCAGAGACCTTGAGCACGACCACTGCCTTGAAGCCTCTGTGCCCAGGGCTCTTGAGTGACCCAGCAGCGTGCATGGGAGACTCAGCTCGGTCGCCTCCCACTCGAGTTCTCAGCCGGCTAGGGAGAACTTGTTAAAGCTCTGTCAGGCAGCTGCCGAGCCTCCACTCATGACCAAGCACCCTGGCCTCCATGGCCTCTGCCCACACCCACAAATGGACTTCCAGCCCTCTTGCTTTTCAGGTGTGCTCACCACGAAAGTCCCCAAAGTCTCTTTCCCCTGTGCCCACTTCCAAGTCCCCACTTCCAAGACCCCACGGCCCTGCTGATTCTACTTCATACTTCTCCAAACAAAAAGCCAGATTAAGGACTTCCCCTAGCTAGGCTTCCCTCTGCTCCCCTGCCCCCTCGCTGTGTTCCAGCTCTGTGACACTAGACTGGATACTGCCCGAAGGCCTTTGCGCTCGCACTCCTTGGCCAGAAGGTACACTTCTCAGTCTGCACCTCATTTCCCTCAGGTCTCAGCTTGGTCAGTCAGCCTGCGTCCTTTCATCATATCTCTTCAAATTTCTTCGTAGCACTTCAATTTTTATGAATTTTCATGTTCCTCCTCCTTTTGTGTCCATTTTCTGAGGAAAGGCATTCATACTAGGTGTGTCAATCAACCATTTGTCACCGTGACCAAACACCTGAGGAAGCTGTTGAGAGGGAGCACAGGCTTACGTTGGCGCGTGGTGTCCGGGATTATGGTCCTGGTCGGCTTTGCCCCATTGCTGTGAGACTATGAAGAGGTGGTGACAGTGACAGAGGAGGCTGATGCTCTCACAGCAGAGGACAAAAAGAGGGTCTGGGGACAAGACAGCTTTCAGAAGACATGCCCTGAGGCCTGCTTCCACCCAGGTTGTGCTTCCTTCAGCTGTGAACTCATCAGTGGATCAACTCAATTGATGAAGTTGCCATTCTCATAACCCAGTCACCTCTCAATAGTGCCACCAGCTGGGGGCTAAGTCCTTAAAGTGGCACTTCATATCCAAATGATAAAAGATGTGCATAAATCTTGTTTACAGGTTGAGGAGCTTTTGCATCATGTAGACGTGTATAAACTCTACCCCTATCAACCAAAACCATGCCCAGCAGGCCAACAGGGCTCTCTGAGCCCCTCCCCAGCCAGTACCCTAGCGATTCACTTCATACATGAAGTTTCTCTGCAGTGTTGTTCACCCACCCTGCTGAGAGGCATTGGTGTAAGAGTGTGTCACTGTGCACATCCATAGTGATCTGGGCTGTTTCCTGATTAGGGCTTTTCTGAATACAGATTCCATGTTCTTGCACACCCTCCTTTGCAGATATCAGTATCTTTTGGCTACGGGTCTGAAGATGAACCGCCTGGGTCCGAATGCAGGCAACATGCTCTGGTTTGCATTCTGCAACAGTTTGAGTTTCCAGATGCTTCGTTTCCTCAAGGGTACTTGACTGTTGCCAGACTTTAAAAATTCTTTTTGTATGTATATGTGGTACATGCATATGTATGCATGTTCACATGTATTTGGGTGCACATGCTCTTGTGCTCATGCATGTGAAAGTCAGAGGCTGACATCAGGTGTCTTTCTCAATCACTTGCCACATATTTTAACAAGGCAGGATTGCACTGAACTCCAAGCTTGCTGACCAAACTGCTTCAGTCAGCTTGCTCCAGGGATGCCCTCTGCCCCGAGTTCTGGGATTACAGCCAAGATATCCTGCTCACCCTGGCTTTCATGTGGGTGCTGGGGATCCAACTCTGGTCCTCAGCTGGGTGGCAAGCACTTTATCCACTATGCCACCCCCCAGTTTTGACATTTTATTAGTACTCACCTAGGTAATTATGTGTTATTTACCTCCCGTGATGAGTAAATTGGGTATGTCTGCTTGGACTTGGTTGTTTTGTCTTTTTGCTTATTTATTTCTGTATATAATACTTTTAAAAAGTTATTTTTAGGGTGTTTTTGTACCTTTCAGATAAAAACCCTTTGTCATATATATGGGACAGTTCTTTCAGATGAAGTGTACACTGGCTCCCCCAAACCCACCGTTTCTTTCACCACGACTATAAGCCCCAGCTCATTTTTGTAAAAGAATTACATTAAATTTTATGTGTCTGAGTGTGTTTTGCCTGCATGTATGTCTGTGCACCCCATGCAAGCCTAATGTTCAGGGTGGCCAGAAGAGAGCATCAGATCCCCCGGAACTGGAGTTACAGATTACTGTGAACCACCAAGTAGGTATCAGGAACTAAATTCTGGTCCTCTGGAGGAGTAAGTGTTCATTAACACTGAGCCACATTTCCAGCTTCATTGGGAACCGATTTTATTCCCTAGTGACTCCCAGAGACCAGCCAGTGCCATGCTTCATCCAACAGGAACTCGGCATGTGGATGTGAACTTTCTGTCAAGTTCATCCGTGGGAAAGCCGCACTGGTGGGAGATGGGGGTAGGAGCAATGGCTCCGCTTCAGATTTCTGACAGCATATTGTGTGACAACAGTGATGGTGGTGGATGTACAGCCACAGGGGGCAGATGTCAGGCTCCCGGATCCCTGCTGGATAGTTGTGACACCAGGGGCTATGGTATGTTAATCTTCTCAGTGCTGTGGTAAAATGCCTAAAAGCAGCAGTTTCCAGGAGGGGAGGTTTTATCTTAGCTCACAGTTTGAAGGGACATCATGGGGAAAGGCGTGGTGGCAGATAGTTCATGTGCCTAGAAGCTGCTTGCTTCTATCTAGATCAGAAGCAGAGACAGGAAAGGAAGCAGGGCTGGGCTACATACCACAAGCCCAACCTCCCCTGAAATGGACCTTAAATGTCAATATAGCATACCTCTAGCTGAACCTTTTCTGCTTGGGATACCTGGAGACTCTAACCAAAACAGATATCTGGGACTGTCCCAGAAAAGACACACCCAGAGGTCTATTTTTGGCTGGATTTGCTTGTCCTTTGACCTCGAGTGCAGTGAAGACCTCATTGCCAGTGGAGATATTGGTGGCATGGCATGACATATCCATATGTAGACTTATAGTTCATTTATTATAAAGTGCTATTGAGGATAAGGTTTATGGAGAGAGAGAGAGAGAGAGAGAGAGAGAGAGAGAGAGAGAGAGAGAGAGAGAGAGGGAGAGAGAAGTTGAGACAAGATCTTGCTATATAGAAAAGGCTGGCCTCAAATTCATGGCAATCCTCTTGCCCTCATCCAAGTGCTGGGATTACAGACATGAGCCACTACACTCACTGAAGACAATTTAAAAGCCAATTGTATACATTTATGGTGGCATGATCAGAAGGACAATGCCATGAACTGAATGCTCACAGAAAGTGATAAGCTTAGGACTTACTTTCAAGGCCAAGCAAAGAACTAGAGAGTTAATACAAGAATCCTTTATTTCTCATAGTTTCCTTGACTGCAAATCAGGCCCAAACTCTAGTTGGGCGTATTGCAGAATGGTCAAATTGGATTACAGCATTGTCAGTTCTCATAGGTGACCAACCTTTAAACTACCGAGACCTTGAGAGTTGAGTGGGGATACTAGGGCAGAACAGACAAATCTAAGAGTGTCCCACTAAGTGTGCAGGCCTCCCTGGCAGTGGTAGCAACCTATTCTTGTTTACACTACCACCTCATCTGCTAAATTCCCTCTCAAGAGGATGCCTGTTCTCAAGATCCGGCCTGGTAACTCATTCTCTCCCTGTCCACATGAGCCAGGTGCCAGCATTCCCAGAGGACAAGCTTGGAGCCTGACTCAGAAAGAGTCGAGGACAAACCTCTACTACTAATGTACACTAGCGACAAAAGCATAAGTACTTTTCAGGAAGAGTTTGCTGCTTTTACTACTAGAAACCTGGAGAAGGTGTCAAGAGTTCTCAGATGGTAGAGTGGACAGGATGTGGCTAGGACTAGGGTCAGTAACATGTATTGATGGGGTGCTTAGGGAAATTCAGAAGCCAGGGCACCAATAGCTGCTCCAACAGTCTCGTGGGTTGAATGGCCAAACTCATTTTAGGCCAGAGGCATTGAAAGTGAGAAGACAACAGATGCCACAGACTTAGCAATGTTGTCACCTAGACAGGATGCAGTCAGAAGACAAGCCTGTAAGGGATCCAGAGTAGGTTAACTGAAGGATGAAGATCTACCCTGCCAGGAGCGTTGTCAGTCACCGCTCCCTGCTTCCTGACTCGAGAGGAATGTGACAAGCCACCTCCAGAACACGCTATGGCTTCCTGGCCATGGCGAGCTCGAATGGTGAGCAAAATAAAGTCCTTTCTCCCTTCAGTTGGTCCTGTCACAGCAGAAGTGAATCAGTTCTGAGAAATGGAGCTATCACTCCGAGAAACTTGACTGTGTAGGTCTTCAGCCTTTGGAACTGGCTTGCAGGACTACTGAGCGTTTAGGACTTAGGATTTGAAGAGCCCTCAAATGCTGTAAGCATTTAATGGCCCGTTAGATATGCTTACGAATCTGCGTGAGTGCTGGAAGTTAAACCGACCAAGCTCCCTCCATGAGAGTCTATTCTGGTCTCACTCCATTTGGTCAGGAGCAAGAGCCCATGGAGCTTGTTGATCAAGCTGAATTTGGGCCCCTGGGGCCTCCTGTTTTCATCTGATTTTTGGTGCTTTGTGGGGGAGGCAAATGTCCTATCTTTCAGTGAGGCTAAGCTGGACTCCATCTCAGAGCATGACTGCTACTGTGATACTTCTCAGTCCATTTGCCTCCGCACTGAGAGTCACCTAGATGGCATCCCCATACTACAGTCCCATAGCAGTGAACATCTATCACTGTCCCCGAGAGTCCTGCCCTGCGAAGGTGCACATCTAGACACTAACATCTTCAGTATCTAGTGATCTCAGTGTCCACATTCCAAACTGGCCCCCTCAGTATATTTAAGACAACCCTCTGGAGAGTCTGGGCCTAGGTCTCAGAATTCCGGATCAGTAAGATTTTGATTAACTGAGTATCATGAGCTACTGACTCACCTTCTCCCATGATAACACCTGCTGCTGAGTCCCAGATGGTCACATCCATGAAGGTGCGGCTAACCAGGATATAGAAGCCAAACAGAAACTGGGACTAGGAAACTGCCTCCTGTGGCTGTTCCAGCAGCTGAACTGCTTTAGCTAGACCCACACTTGCCCTCCATGGTAGAAGCCAACACCCACCCACCTCCTCACCCTACCTTTACAATGGAGCTGCCACATATCACTAGCCTGTGCATTAGAAAGGGACCCTCTGCTAGGCAGGAACATAATTGTTCTCCTCTGAGATAGGCTCTATACCTCCCTGAACAGGCTAAAGTCGCTCATTCATTTTCACACTCTCCCCAACCTCCCACCTACAACTGCTACTCGCTTTGGAGTTATTTCTGTAAGCACAGCGATACACCACTTCACTGGATATCATCTGAAATACTCATCATTGGGCAACTTTATCACTGGACAAGTACCAGAGAGTATGCAGTATGATGGCTACCACATCACTCGGCTGTTTGATCTTATGGGACTACAGTCCTTTGAAGACCAAAGCATTGTCAGGGAGCAAGAGTCTATTGACCTCAAGTTGCAAAGTTGTCTTTCACAGGCGCACAGATTATCGATTACAAAACTACTATGGCATATCATTCAGGAGCAACTGAGGAGATATAATTGACTCTTCAACAATACTGAAGTTAGGGGTACTGACACTTGTTTCCCCAAAACATAATTACTAATAGCCTGCTGTAATCTGAAACTGAACTGGCAACAATCCAGTAGCATATTTTTATGTGTATTATAGCTAGTAGAAAAATCAAGAGGACTGTGAGAGATCATTTTACTGGCATCTGCAACTGACTAGAGAGGTAACTGTCCCGTAAGAATGATTTGTGTCACAGTACCATTCTTTCCCCCTTCAAGACAGTGTATTATAGCTAGTAGAAAAATCAAGAGGACTGTGAGAGATCATTTTACTGGCATCTGCAATTGACTAGAGAGGTAACTGTCCCGTAAGAATGATTTGTGTCACAGTACCTTTCTTTCCCCCTTCAAGACAGAGTTTCTTTCCATAGTCCTGGCTGTCCTGCAACTCACTCTGTAGGCCAGGTTGGCCTCAAACATGTATCTGCCCATCTCTGCCTCCCGAGTGCTTCTAATGGATGCTCCCAGTACTTTAGCTTGTTGTAAGCAATGTGAAGTGGCTACCACATTGGCACCTTTCATGAATTTATACCCCAACCATTGGGTGCCAAATGTAGCATGAATAAAAACTCAGGTATCTATTGGGGTTCAAGCTGAAGATCAGAGAAGCAAAACAGCCAACCACGAGAGACCTTTTACCTCTACCAAATCTTCAAGGGCGAGATCCTGTCTCCATGAATCCACAGCCTCCACACTCCAATGAGTTCCCTTCCCCTTTATATTCCTCTCTGCCCAGCCATATAACTCCTGTTTCCACTTCCCTAGTGCTGGGATTTAAGCCTTGTGATCTCAAATGCTGGAATCACCTTTGTGTGAGCTGTTTCTCTTTTAGACAGATTTAATCTTGTGTAGCCCAGGGTGGCACTAAACTCACAGAGACCCGTCTGTCTCAGTCTCCTGAGTCCTGAGATTAAAGGTGTGTGCCACTGCTCCCTGGCCTGTGTGGCTAATTAGTGTGGCTGCTTTGTGCACTGATCTTCAGGAAAGCTTTATTAAACAAATAATATATCACTATATGGATCTCTCCCTACCAGTTGTGAGGCTTGCAGGGGTTGACAGGACCAGTTCTGTTTCAAGTTTCCCAGATGACCCTACCCCCAATCAATCTGACAGGTGAGGACACTGAGCTCCAGAGACAAGAATGGTTAATGAGGCTAATGCTGACATGGAGCCTTCTGGAAGCCGTGCCACACTGTCTTCGAGATAGACTTCCCGGCAGGGGAAACTCTGGTTTGACTGACAAACTCATGGCTGAAATTCCCATTGAACAGGCTTTAGGCTTTCTTCGTAACTTAACATTACAAAAAGCTGTATCTGATCACCATTCCTAGGGAAACAAACATCTGAACATGAGTATTATGTATCTGGCTGCTTTAAGGGTCTCTGACAGTAACCCAGGATTCCAAGCAAGTACTGCAGTCTCAGAGACAAGTCAGGAAGAAATGGTAAATAAGAGGTTAATGCTCCTGTTTGCTTCCAACTTCCAGGAGGTTCTGTGTATGCTTTCTTTGGGTTCACCTAGTTATTCGGCTTCTCTGGGCTTGTGAGCTAAGTGCTTAGTGACCTTTATTTTATAGCTAGGGTCCACTAATGAGTGAGTACATACCATAATCATCTTTCTGGGTTTGGGTTACCTCACTCAGGATAGCATTTTCTATTTCCA